>CAWUFW010017647.1:0-253331 GCA_963921515.1 Calotriton arnoldi | reverse complement strand
GCATATGCACAGAGGAGCCTTCTGCTCCCCCAGTGCAGGACTTCAAAGCACTCTAAGAGTGCACCCACCCAGCCCCAATACACTAAACCCTGTCTGGAAGGTGGTTACACCTCCCTGTGACAGGATGCCTATTGTTGGGCTTCCTCCACTGCGAGTTTCGGTCATCAGCAGGAGGGCAGCCCAGTGTCTGTGACTGGTGGCATCCATTTTGTGATGCCAGGGCTCTTTAGGATTCTACCGCGTTTCCACAGCAGGTACATGTCTTATCCCTCTAGAAGGGTGGAATGCTACCCCCGCCGCCAAGATTGGCGGGGGTAGTATTCCAAGATGTTTGACACCAAACACGACATGTTTTGATGCAGCCATTCCAAAGTTAGCATTTACCGCGAGGATATAATGCACTTAAATAGTATATGGTTTAACCGCATCCACAAACAGCACCAGAGAATGGACTCTGAGAACTGCAGAGGGGCCCTGCTCATGCAGAGGCACCCCCTCACATAGAAGCCAAGCACCCTGCCCTCAGGATTGATAGGGCCTGCCTTAGGGGTGACTGATAGGTTTATATGTGTGTGCAGGAGAGATATAGGAAACCTATATCTCAGTGAGGGGTGCTAGCACCACCTCACCCAGGCTGCAGTAGCAGGCCTGTGGTGTCAGATTTAGACTGCTTCCCAGGGGTGGCATAACACCTGCTGCAGCCCCTGGGAGGCCTGTGAAGTACCTATGCCCTTGGCACCTAAGGTACCATATACTAGGGACTCATAAGGCACCACAGTATCCAATCACTAGTGCACCTAGAGTGCACTCCATGTCGTTTAGAGAGAGCAGATAGACTGGGGCCCTGAATAGCAGGGTCCCAGTCCAACTAAGTCATAAACCAGCAAAACACCAGGAAAAAAGTGGGGGCAACCATATAGTCAGATTCCACCTTCCTACAGGCACCATATCTAGAAAGCGGGGAAAACCGATTATGACTCCAGTTACCCGCAGGCAAAAAAAACAGCTTTAGCTTATCGCTATGAGTTGCGCAATGCCACAGCAGCGAATAAGTAGTGCATTGAGTGAGATGTGTACTCCAGCTACATCCTGCAGTATAAATGTAAACACAAGAACAATAGGCCTATTTTTTAGGCGCATAAAATGTGTGGTTTCACATAAATTACACTGAAACTATTAAGCAATATTCCACCTGTCTCTAGTTTGTGCTTAGTTTGAATAAAAACCTATGAGTGTGTGGGCTGTTTCCGCTCCCTTGCACCCCCTTTACGTAGATAATGTCTGAACTGAAGCTCCACAATGCAAAGCGATATTGGTTGTCACTCACTTCAACTTTCCGCAAAATGTTTTACACAAACATTGATCAACATTGTTTTTTGGCCAGCTTTCCATTGAGAAGCGGCGCCATGCACGGTAAAAGAGCGAGCACTATTGAAGAGTAAACCTTGGTCTGAGTGTCTACCATTGACTGTGAAACCAAGATGGAGCAGGACAGCACTACTAGTTAGTGTGCTGAAGCTATTTAGGCATGAAGAGAGGAGTGATGGGGGCTGTAAAGAAACTTCAATGGACACAGCTTGGGCTAGACTGCTTCCTATACGTAATCGCAAACCCTACTGGCCATATTCTTCACAAGAATATTATTCTATAGAATGTTACCATTGATTAAATTTTGTCAAATACCCCCATTCTTATGGAAGCCCCTGTGAAGGTAGGGGGGGGGATAAATCAGTTGTACCAGTTGTCTCAGCCTGCTCCTGGAATAAACTTGTGCTTTTCTGACCAGCAGGAGATCTTAATATCCTCTAGCCCAGTAGTAACTGGAGTTTACAAAGCAAATATCATAAAAATGTTAAACTTGCTCGGAACAATTTTTATTCCGAGAAGATAATTGAGGCAAATAATAATCCTAGAGAGATTTTTAAAATTGTATCTCACTTTACGGATCCTAATGCCCCTCCTCTTGAAGCTAATTTGAACCCTTGCTCCAGGTTGAATAATTTATTTGAAAATAAAATCATCAAGATCCAGATCAATTTACTGTCATTAAATTCTGATGCTACCACTGAACCATCCCTTAACGTTTGGACATCGACTTCAGATGGTAAGCTCTTACAACTTCGACCCCTTTCAGAGGAGCAGCTTAAAGCTTGCTTTAGGAAGTGCAAATCCGGCTCCCCAGTCAATCCGTGTCCCCCTCACATTCTTAGACAGATTTTGCATACCATCTGCCTTGTCTATCTCAATTTATTCACCACCTCCTGGCATGGTTACTAAGTCATGGAAGAGGGCAAGTGTCATTCCTCTTTTTAAAAAAACCAAATGTAGATACTTCGGCTTTGTCAAATTTTAGACCTTTCTGTTAACAGCTCTCTCAAATATTTTAGAAAAAATCGTTAATAATCAACTCACAGAGTTTTTGGAGACTTTAAAACTTCTACATCCCTTGCGATCCGGTTTTAGATCTTGCCATGGCAAACGCCCTATTGGAAATAAAATAATCTATTAAAATGACCTAAGATCTTGGTCATAATGTCGCCTTGATCCTAGTAGACCTATTTGCGGCTTTCAACACCGTCTCTCATGATATTTTATTCCATCGCCTGGCAGCAATTGGAGTGGGAGGATCAACACTGATGTGGTTCAGCTCCTACCTGAACCTCAGAGAACACACCGTTTGGATGAAGCCCCACTCCTCGGATGCTAAGATTTTTAAATGTGTAGTGCTGAAGAATTCGGTACTAAGCCCCACCCTATTCAATATTTATATGTCCCCACTTGCTTTCTTAGTGGAATCTTACAGCATTAAAATCATCTCATATGCAGATGACATTCAGTTATTGCTCTCTTTTGAGGGCAACTCAGCCTCAGCCAAGAAGACCTTTTCAGCATACACGAAGGCTGTCATGAGTTGGCTCAGATCTAATAATCTGCAATGCAATCCAGACTAGATGGAAATACTGCTTTTTGGCACCAACCCACTTCCTGGTTCGACAGAATGTTGGCTAGGGACTGTCTGTGGCCCCTGTTCTCCACGGAGGTGGGCAGAAACTTGGAGGTGCTGTTTGATGGTCATCTTTCGTTTAAGGCCCAGCTCTCCTCTGTAGTGAAAATATGTTATCTAATGGTAGTCAATCCTATAAGAAAGCAGGCTTCATTGTCCAGTAGTGTCTGTGTCCACCTCAGTGAGATGAACCCATTATGGCCAGGTGCCTTGTACCAATGCCATGTTTATAGTTCTTTTTAGTGAGGTAAATCATCGATCTGGGAGACTTCTAGACCAGAGCTTCAGGTAGTCCTGCGGGTCACTGTTCCACCCTCTGAAGACACCAGTAGGAGCTGCACCAGAGCCCAGGCTGTCACTCTTCAGATGCGTGAGTGACCTTTAGAGAACTCTTGTTTTTTCCCATGCTGATATATAGTGCAGGTTGGTGGAGACGTTGTACCCTCTACCCGTCACCTGCCCATTGTCATGGGGCAGGCCATATGGTGCGCACTAGGCACACAGCAGTGCAATAAGTTCCCGGAATATAAATGGAAACATGGAACAATGTGAATAGGTGCATGTGAATGAACTGGAGCATGTTTTTAATATTCTACCATCAGAACACAAGACTCTATTGGCAAGGGAGTACACCTAAATTGTGTACCAACACGCAGTGGACGAAGACGCCCTCTAACCATAATATGGAGAGACTGACAATTGGTAGCAGATGAGATTCCAGTGAGGAGCACAAGACTTTAGCCTGTAACCATGGGAGTGGAGTCTAACAATCTTTTCTATGCAAAATCAACCCAGTCCCTAATACCTGGGGCCCTACGTTTAACCCTGCATATATGTAGTGTGCTTTGTCTTTGGGCTTACAAGTGGGGTGCATGGATAGTATGATGTCTGGGAGGCAATGTTACATGAAGCACAAGATTCTGGTTCACAATGCAGAGTAATATCAGTATGGCTTTGCTTTGCTTGGAATAGCCCTGGAGCTGCCCCTCAGAAACCCCAAGCCAGGTCACACCTGTCTGGTTTCAGGCTATAGATTCAACATATGAGTTCTGCATGAACATAAAAGACTGCCTTGAACTCATTTCACCACATGATCAACCTGAAGCTAGCTCACACCTGATAAGCATGTTGTTAATATTGAGAAAGCCAATGTCAATATGAATAACGATATATGCATGTATAAAAACGGAATTGCATCTTTCTTGATGAATTTGTTCATTATGAACTCCACGTCAACCCCGACTCAGAAATATGTAGTCAGGCAGGCTTGAGACCCAGGCCTAAGGTCACTGATTGACAGGACACAGGTGGGGTGGCAATTTGCTGGCAGACAAACGTGCGAACAGGAAATCCTCGATCGAGCCCACAGACAGGGGCAGCGACACCACAATGGTCCAGGAAGATTGGCCCCAATAAAGCACACATGGCCGGAGGGATACACACGTTCCCAAAACACCATAAAGTCAGATGCCACATGAAGTTATGAACACACAGCCAATCAGGACACAGCACACACAGTACATGCAGTGATCACGCGCTCCCCATGCCGGGCATCTGGACACGTTACCCACTGGCCGCATCGGGTCTATGCAAGGTCGAGACCTACCTTGATTCCTCATCAAATACATTCATTGATGGCTCCAAAGACGGAGGTTCACCTTCCTTACCAAAAAAGGATTGCCTGAACTATTTTATGACATTCAATGAATTGTATAAAAACCTATGTCAGATCGATTGTAAGTCGAGACAGTCCTCAGACCCTATGCCTGTAACTGTTCTCCCTGCAGCACTGTTTAATTAAAAGAACTGTTCCTGTTTTGCCAAACACCTCTCGTCTTTTGTTTTTTCGAGGTATTTCATGTTCAAGCAACAATGTCTTACTTGTGTGAGGCCCTGTTTACTCCCTGTAGTCATCTGTAGCCTCCTCCCTTTGTGCTCTGACAATGGTCATTCATGGATTCTGACCCTTTGTCATCCTGTGGTCTTCTGCGGCCTTGTCCCTTTGTCATCTGACAATGGCTTCTCTGGAAACTGTTGAGTCCCCACCTTTGGATTCTGCACTTCCTCCCTTCTACTGCTCATTCTTTTTGACAAGCTGGTGCTTTTCCCTTTCCTCCTTTGTGAAAACCAACAAAGAGTGCCTGCAAGAATTATTTCTACTTTAATTGGCAGAGGTTACAATATCCTAACCTGACACCAGGACTTCAATCTACCTGGATTCTCACATGTGCTCCCACATTTAGATATATACTAACCCCCTTGGCGCCAATAGTTTTCATTTGTCTGGACCTCTGTAGAAACTGCTACACCAGTAGAGAGAAGTCTGACCATAAATAGTTCTCCCCAAGGCATGTAAGAAATCTAAGACGCAGGAATCAGCCCTACTGATCTAGAAGACCTGTCTGGAGAGAAGAGAGGAGCTGTTCATAGGCAGCCTTGAGGACAGGAAGAAGGGCCCTGTAGAGTGGATCCTGGACAGTCACTGTCACAGGAGAGTGAGTTGTACAGGAGGCAGGAAGACCTTGCTGATGACGACAGAAATGAAGACATCTTAGGGATGGTTGAGGATACACTGGAGACTTTTTAGGACAGAGCCTGAATCACACTGTCCTTCCCGCACCATCCCTGCCACTCTAAGAGCAACTATCTCCACATTTCCAGTCCTAGAGTAATGGAGGGTGTTCTTTCACTTGGCCATGGGGCACCATCAAATTGGCTGAGGTTGATTACCCTAATTTAGATTGTGATTTAAAGATATACCTGTCCTTAACTCTGCATTGAAATTTCCCAGTGCTTACTGGAAACTTATGATTCCAGTTGGTGCTCCAGGCCCCAGGGGCGTACAACCACCTAAAACAATTCAGCCACAGCCAAACAATCAAGAGATAAGGGCCCATGAACTTAGACTTTTACCAGCACAATAAATAGTTCTCTTAAACTTTGGAGATGAGTTGTAGTAGTAAATGGTTTCTTTTCAAACTGTGTCCAGCACCTCCTTATCACTGAGGCCAGGTTAAGTGAAAAAGGGAACTTTGACCCATTATCTTTGGACACCCAAAAACATATTTTCTGAGTAACCTTGATTTATGCATATTGAGATGTTCCACATTGTACCTAAATTGGTTCAGAAACTAAGACACAGGAAAACTTGATAGACAAACATTCTGCCTTGCATCATTGGTCCTTTGACTGGGGCTGTAAATAAAACCTTATTGACTGTCTTGCTGGTCATGATTGAAAGCATGGAGAGACGTTCATAAGATCAAGACTCTATATTTTTCAGTTTAAAAAAAAATAAAATACAGACGGGGAAACATTGATTTTAGTCTACATTTGTGTGTACTAATCAACAAAACCAGAACACCTCGAGCTTTACTTATAAGCAAAGGGAGAACTTAGAAGCTAATGTTCATCTTCGATGGTCCTATGGATCTTTTAGGAGATTACATTGTTCCCGGGATGCTGGAGCTGAGTCTCAAGTTCAACCTATTAGGGAGAGAAGCCACTTCCATAATGATGACCCAATGCCAAAAGGGATCCACAAGAGTGAGCCTACAGAGGCAAAGATAGACCCTCCTGTCACCACAGGTGCAGTAATTTGTTGCAGTCATGGTTCTGACCTGAAGACCTTCAACAGGGTTGACAAAAAAACTAAGTTTCATCTTCCCACACTCATAGTTATGACAGTTTCTGTATTCATTCAATCTGTTGATGGTTTGTCTCACATATCCTGAAAGTTAATGTGAGTTCTAAGGTAGTGGAGAGGATTGCAAAAGCACTTACTTGAATGTGACAGCTTTTGGGCAGTTGGAAGCGGGTGGCATCCAGGTATATGTTGTAGCGTTGTTCTTCACATTTGTATTGGCGTGAGTGATAGCGCCTCTTTCATTTTGAGAACACTAGGAGAAAAATGTGCTTGTGAAATAGTGGGAGACAGAGAAAGTTATATTTTAGCTCGTTTTTTGTGTGCAGAAAACATACTTCTCTAGATGCTTTGTATTTCAAATAACCATCACCTTTCAAAGTGTCAGCACTAAAGAATCCAAAGCCATTTAATTATGCACAGACAAGCAGCTGGCCAAAACAAAGCAGGAAACATCCAGCATCACAATGTAATTTTGCTATGCCTGTATAATTTACTATGCCTGTTCTCAATAAAAAAAAACACAAGATTGATCCGTATTAAGAGTAAATTATTCCACATCCGGTACATAAGCCCTGAGACCCAAAGGGTTTCTTTTTTTAGGGTATCTGGAAGCAGGGTTACCTGTTAGGCATTGTGTATCAAAAGCATGGGAAGCAGGCTGCTTTGCTGAATAGTGTTCACTATAGTGCAGACATCACTACTGGTGATGGAGGACTAGTTTAGAGGTCAGAGTATATAACCAGAAATTACCAAGCGACAGAAGACTTGAAATGTCTTGATTGCATAAACTCTCCTTACTCCCTCGCATATTGTTCTGTAGGCGGGGATAAAGCCACACAATAACGCCTATTGGCTGTGCTTTTGTGCATGTCTCTGTTGTCAGTGGAGGCAGTGGAACCATAAGTCAGGTGGACAGGAGCATGTACTGATTAATGGCCAGGAAGGTCCCCTTGGAGTACCATAAGCAAGAGATTGCTGAGGTCGATACCTTCCCCTCCTTGTTGTCAACTCTTAGTTTCCTCAAGTGAGCACTTAGGGTGCAGAGCTGAGAGATTCTTCCTCACACAGATTTCTTGGCTAAAATGGATGGATGGATGGACAGGCAGATTATCATCTAGAGAGACTGACCGGTTGACAGACAGATGAAGGTTTGCCCAGCCTTCTTTATATTGTACGCTTTAAAGTGAAAAAATATGTTGCCTTATGGCCACTTCAGAGCTCTTGTCAACCTGATAGATGACAAACCTCACTTGTAGACAGTAGACACAAGGTCTCAGACATGTTCAGTAGCATAGATATCATCCTGGGAATGATCTCTGAGATCACGTCAATAGGATCGAGACATGGATCCCAATTTGGTGAATGAGGAAGATGCAAAATAGAGTTCGAGTTTGATAGTACATTGAGCTTCATACAACAAGGGGATGTTCCTGCCATGTTGTCCAAGCTGTCTATGTACTATTTAATGTTTTTAAGGTTTTTATCAGCAGATAGTGCATATGTTACGTTCTCAGGGACAAGTTCAGGGTAGCACAAGCCTGTTTAAATGTAATCTGAGATTTTTCTACCCAAATCTTTTTTTGCTGATTTGTGCAGATGCTTGATAGGTACTTAGTGCGGTGGCAAACTTTACCGGTATTCGGACTTCTATCACAGACTGCCTTATGCAAGATTCATAGTTTATTATCATTTACTGTATTAGGAAGCAAGTGGATTTCTGTTTCTGGACCTGTGGTTTGGTTACCACTGTGCATAGAATCTTACAATAGTCCATGCTTGAGACACCCTTGAGACGATCAAAGACCTGGTTATCTACTGGTTCCTTGGCCTGAGTAGTGGAAAGATCTTACTAAATATATTAAGTTGGTAGTGTGCTCCCTTATGCTGCGTTTGCCAACAGAACGATAGACAATTCTGATTCAATTTGGACCCAATGTTTAGCTTTTTTTTCAGAGCATTCAGTGCATCCCAGGCCAGCTGATGGAAAGACTCTCACCCATAACTAATGTCCCCTTTTTGATCTGCCAAGGTAGCAGAAATATTCCTACATCTGGTGGAAATTCTCCTCTCAAAATTCTGACATGTTTTTGAGTATAAGATCTCATCAGCGCTAAGATCAGTCCCATGTCTCTTCTAATTTGGAAGTGTGTCTAGGAATTGTTTCCATACATCTATCAAGGTAAGTGGTATATCTGAATAACCAGGTTTATAAGAAACATTAACTATTTTTACTTACCTTGCCCTCTTACCCAATCTTACATCTTCAACGCTCACCGTAAATGAGGGTTCCAGAATTTGCCTTTGATTGCTGATGCCTGGTTAGGTGTAAACCCTAATGAGACCTCACTCACTATATGGTCCCTTTAAGCAGGCCTTTTGAATGTGTTGACCTCTGTTTATGAATACAGATTTAATACAATCCAGTGCATTATCGGACAATCCCAAAGTTCAAGGAGTATCTAGTGGTCCAGTGATTCACAGGTGGTGCACAGATTAACAAGGTCCAAGGCCTCATGGCTGATCCGTATCTGCTGCACAAAGGCCATATTTGCCACTATTCATTAAGATGGGCTTGGTTCCTTATGTAGGTCTGCAGCCTCATTGAAGCATGTAAGTATATGGTTAGACTCCATAACACCTTGTAGATGTCTGAAAATAATCGCCACAATGCTGCGGGATACTCATTCTCTCCCTTGTTTGCCTCTTGATTGTGCTTCTTCTCATGCATCCACCGGCTGAAGTCTCCTAAAATGAGGCCTGCACTGGCACACCCTGTGTAGAGGTCAGGCAGGGTTTGTGAATTTCTTTGAGCAAGATGACATTGTAACTGGGTTTGCAGTGTACAATTCTCAGATTGAAAAATCTGCTGGGGCTCGAGGTAGACATATAGTTAGATATTTGGAAACCACACTAGTTGTCCAGCAGTCACCGAGTGGTGGTTAGTTTCATATCCAACTAGGAACAACCTCAAGTACTGCAACCTGAGTATGTAACCGGGAGTGCCTTTTCCATGCCACAGGTAAGAAAATTACTACTACCACCCAAGAGTGTTGTACCCCCTCCCCACCCCCCCCCATTCATGTTTCTCCAAGCGGAAAGGTTTGTTCCAGAATTACAACGTCTTCACTTTGTTTTAGAATAGAAAGTAACCATCAAGGCTTACAATGAAACACACTCACTGCTATAGTAAATGTCATTGACTACACTTAGCGGATATGATCACTATACCTGTGCAGGTCAAAGGGATCTCTTTCAGGGGAATATTCATACGTGGGTAATGTAGAAAAATCCAACGTGCTCCACACCAGTTGTGATACAGAGACATCCCTCATACATCCCAATCACATCCACGTGGAACACTAGAAGGAGGAGTGTACGCAGGCAATAGGCAGTGCGTCTTACCCGCCCGTTCCATGTGGATGCCTTTACGCACTCTTCAAGGTAAACCCAGTGCCACATTTCAGATCTGAGGACCTGTTAGAGCTCCTGTTTCAAGGGGACCAAAGGAACATACAGCTCAGTCTTGTGTCCGTGCTGTTGGATACCAGGGACGTGTTGCCCTGTTCTGAAACTAACCCTGTTTCTTGCCCTGTTCTGATACTAGCTCTGTTTCTTACCCTGTTCCTTACCCTGTTCTGATACTAGCCCTGTTTCTTGCCCTGTTCTGACACTAGCCCTGTTTCTTTCCTTTTCTTCACTTGGGCACAGTGAAGGGTGTGTGGTGCATGCATGAAAGACAGACCTGATGTAATACAGACACGTTGATCTAGAAAGAGGACTGCTTCAGGAAACTACTGAGATTACCAAAGCAAGCGTATTCTTCTCAAAAGCATTTAGGAGTACGGAAACTAGCCGTACAGGACTGCTCTTTGATATACTCTGACATGTCTTTGGGAAGTAGGCTCGAAACGTCCAACTCCCTAATACGAGGTTAAGGAGGCCACAGTCCTTTCTATTTGTACTAACTGTATATGAAACCTCCTTGAATATTCCCATTTTATTCACAATTTAGATGTTTTGTGGCCCATTCTCAAAGGCATGTAAGCAAGCAGTACAGGAACTTGAGGTAGTCCAATATATCTTTCTGACTAGGCCCGTTGTTTTTTTGTTTTTTTAAGTAATGCTGCTTTACATGTATTACATTCTCATTTGTTGTCAGTGTGACATGTTGCTTCCTGTTTCTTGTTAACAATGATACCGAGAGTGCATTGATATGCTGAAGGTTTTTTTTAATTTCGTTTGCAGTTCCCATGTCGGTTTGTCAGTGATGGGAGTTCTCAGTGGTGGGTGTTTCCAGTTTCTCTCCTTGCTGGGGAAATATTCAGATGGCGCTATGTTATTTAAGGTTCAGTGCTTATGCCAAGATTGCATTGCCTTTGTGCACTAAATTTAAAGTGGTATGGCTGGTTTTACAATGTTTTATCTGTCTGCGGATTTTATTGTACATTGTGTGCACTGCGCTGCCATCCTATATTTTGTTGAAAAATATTCTGCAAGCGTGTTTGTTCTCTTAAGGATAAGTGATGGGTACTTGTTTGGCAGGCTTTGTATGCCTTTTGTTTATGACAGCTGTTTGGTACCGTTGTGTGAACTTGTTCGGTACACGTGGGAGTCTGTGGTCATTGCTACTGGTTCAAGTTAGGTTTTTGTGAGGAGCTGATATGAGCTCAGGCATGGTAGTGGTAGTTTGCTTGGATGCTATACATGTATTGCATTTTGCGAGGTGTACTTTGCTTACATGTAATGTTTTCTCTTATACCACAGTGTGGTGGTGCATCATTACCCATTCGCCCACTCTGTCTCGCCCCAATTCTCCTCTCTGGATTTAGTCTTGGCTCAAGGCTTTTGGTCAGCTGAGGAGTGGAGTTCAAGATGCCTTCCAACTGGAGAAAGCTGATTAAAGTCTTGATAGCAATGCAGTCATATGCGGCCCACATACAGTGCAAGGCTCTTCCGGATCAGATGGTCAGTGAGTGGGGGGCACCATTTCCCTTCTTGGAACTTCTGGCACACTCCCTATTGGCATAGGCGGAGTCTCACTTTTATTAAATAAAGCCCTCTTACCTTCCAGGAGTAGAGAATGTGTAGGCCCAGCGCTGTCATTCTGATATTTCCATCCTCTATAGACTTCTCTCTTCGCCCGGAAGTCTTTCAGGAGATCAAAAGATTCTAAAGGTAGACTTTTTAGCCTCCAAACAGAACACTCTGCTTCCTGCTTTTTGCCCAATGGGGAAAGTCACGGCAGCTTATGGACTGTACGTAGTCCTCTTTCAATGGTCTCAGGGGATGTTGTTTGCTTTTCCCTGTTGCCTCTTTTGCTTAGGGTTCTAGACAAGATCAGGAGGTCCCTAGCCTTGGATGCCTCTTGTTAAACTGATGTCAATCAGGCCTGAAGGGCCTTGACATCTTCGAAGTGCAACAGTCTCTTAAAGTTGGGTATGTCTAATGAAGTGGTAGGTGTTCTGCAGCTGTCTAGGTGTCTTTCTATGCTACAATCACTCGCATTTCAGTGACCACCTTCAGGGAGACATCTGCCACTTTAGCCCATTTGCAGAGGCAAAATATTGAAGGTCCTTCTGCTCCTGATGTGAGGTTTGCAATACATCAACTCGTGGTTGTAAACCTTTTACAATACTGGATTTTTTTGCAAGATAGTTTTATGATTGGGTTCTATACCTCATCTCTCTGTGACCAGCTGTCAACCATCCGTATATTTAGAGAACCTTAATGGGTCTTAGTCTTCTATTGAGAGGCTTCCATCACAGCTTTTGAGAGTTTGAGCTGGCAAATCCAAGGATTAGGCCTAGTGTTTAGACTTGTGGTTCCTTGTTTATCCTTTTATCATTTTAGGATTAGGGTTGTGGTTCGTTCTTGGTTCTATCGTTCTTGACAACTACTCCCTTTCACCTTTTCAACCTTTAGAGGAGGCTTCTATCAATTGTTTAACCTGGAAAATAGCATTTTGGTAGCTATTACATTTGTTAGAAAGTTGAGAAATACTGGGGCTTTTTTCACAGAAAGCCTTGTATGAGATTCCTCCCAAATGAAATGGTGTTGAGGTCTTCTCCTTCTTTTGGGCCTAAAATGTTGTTTCATTTTCACCTCTTTCTGGACATTGTTTTGCCTACATTTGTCCCTAGGTTTGTTGGTTAGGTTGATCAATCTTTTGGTTTGTTGAATACAGGTCTGGCAGTCAAGGTAGGTTTGACCTCAAGCAAAGCATTTCATGGGGCGGATGGTCTATTTGTTCCATTCAGTCTCGTACATACAGAAGATAAGCTTATTTACCCCACTATATGTGGTTGTATCTATTCTGAAATTGCCTCTGCTTACGCTAATTTGGGAGTTCTTCTTTCTTTTTCTGTTAAAGGACGCTTACAAGGGCGTGTTGGGTTGAGTGCAAGGCAGTGCCCATGATTGGTATCTATGGAGCTGAAACTGGCCCCTCTCCTCCTCAAAATGTGTTTTGCAGTATAAACTGGATGTGTCTGCAGGTTCCTGTGGGACTGCTGATGTTATTGTGGGTTGCATCTCGGCTGATTGAGCATTTTCTGTCTTTTAAGTATCTTCTTTCAAATTTGTTCTCTGCACTGTATTAAACGGCTTGTGACATGCCCTGTCTGTGGTTGACTATTGTGTGTATGTTTTAGATGCCTGCTTTCTGCTTGCTATAGCCTCAGAAGTAGGGACTGGGACAACATAAAGTGGATGAGGCGGTAATGCCCGGATTACTGATGGATAAAAATAATTAATCTGAGCCCTACCATTCCTCATCGCAGTTATGCAACCCTTCCACCAGTGGGTGTCCGTTGGTCTGGTGACCCAGTAAATACTGGTAACCGGGGTGGAGAGTGGATCCTGTGGAAAATAAGGAATCACTTGTGGAATAGGTGTTTGCTGCACTGAATCATGTATGTGTTGGAAAGTACCTCCCATTTTCCCCAGGCAAATTTTGACAAGTTTGACCTGCTGAAATGTGTCATGTGAATATTTATAAGAATTGTAATTACAGCTTTAGTTGGCATTCCAATTTCTGTGCAAACACCTGTTTCAACAGGGAGTGAAATTTAGCCACCGCCTCGCAACAAGGGTGTAAAGGTGCTGGCATGATTACACTGACACATCTTTGTGGTCTAACGTGTTAATTTGTGTCCCACTGATAATAGACATATGCCTAATTCAGTGATGGGGTTGGTTTCATGCATTGTGCTTCATAACACTTAGGGTGTGTGATGGCATTTATTCCTAATGAGGTTTCATTATCCTTTTTTAAATTTTTAACTGAAATGAAATTGAATTTTAATATTTGTAAGTGCTTACAACTACCTGTAGGAATATGTTAAATAGACAGTAGGCTTGATCAATGTAATGAAGCAGCAAAAGGTAGCAATTGTTTTTATTTGTGTTTTAATCCTTGTATTATTGACTTTAAAATAAAGCGTAAAATAACTTAAAAACCTATTAGTACTTGAAGGGGGGGTGATTGGACGAGGGAAGGATTATTGTACATGCATATTGCACTTTTTCGATGGATCTTGATTTTAATGCAGTATTAAGTGATAGATTATTTTACATAATGAAATGTTTTATCAAATGTATGTTTTATGGAGTGAAATTTCTGAAACAAACATTTAGTACTACACCTACTACTAATGAGATTTTCATGTTCAGATAAACTATATGTTGTTTTGTTATTGTTATGAGTCATGTGTCTTTGTTTGTTCCCTGTCCACA
This sequence comes from Calotriton arnoldi, assembly GCA_963921515.1. Lineage (NCBI taxonomy): Eukaryota > Metazoa > Chordata > Amphibia > Caudata > Salamandridae > Calotriton > Calotriton arnoldi. The sequence continues at coordinate 238,947 of CAWUFW010017647.1, read as the reverse complement.
CAGGCGGTACTTTTTTCTCTTTTTCATCCTTGTTGTCTTATGTGGATATGTAGCAACCACCCATGGGGCGGGGCGTGTTTTTGTTCCTGCTGTGCTTCTGCATGCATTTGGATTCATTCATATGTGGTGGGAGGCATTTTGCTGTCTTGGATATTATGTGTGCTATTTAGTATTGCTGGTGTTGTAAGAATGGAGGTAGTTTATTTTGCGTGGATGATTAATTGTTGTTGAATATGAATCTTGCGGCTGTTTGCCTTTGAAGTTTGTGTTTTATTTCTCTGTGAAAAGGGAAGGTATGTTCTGTCCAATCTCATTTGGTGTTTTGTTCGAACCATAAACGGTTTTCTCCTTGTCTTATGGGGTTTAGTAGCAGAATATTGTGGACGAAGCAACATCCTGAATAACATTGTAAGTATATATTGGTAAATTTAGATTTACTATACTTAACTCAACATTTATATCGCTTGACGACTTACTCATGGTGTAGGTATGTGGATGTCGACTTTCTGCAATAAACCTACTGTGTGCACCTTCACTAAATAATAACTTTAGATGATGCTGGCTTGACTCAGTCGGTGGGTGGGCTTGGGAGGGTGACTCTGGACACACTTGTTAGTTTCACATTGGAAAAACAACTCAAACACCCATTTCAATTTGAGTGAAGGATAAACCTTTCTTTCCACCTATTAGTTCAGGAGCTTTGGACATTCTAACATGGCTGGAGAGAATGCTCTTCCTACTCAATAAATAAAGTGCACTCTTGTTCCATTTAAATCACTTTCGACTCACCTGCCTGTTTAGTGGCATTGTTTACCTTTCCCCTGTATTTATATCTCTTTGCTAGTTTGGAGGCACCGCCTACGGCTTATTTAGAATTGAGTTGTATGGAAAATTCTCTGCATAAGTAGAATCTTCTAGTGGAATTATCTCCACCATATTATGCTTTAGGTGGAAGTCATCCTGATGGAATGTTCTTCACTGGTGGTGTGTTTCTAAAAGAGCATTTACCTCGCCCTGCTGAAATCAAAGGTTTTTCTCTTACCACCCAATTTTAAACATACCACGTATCTATATCAGCCTGCATAATATTCAATTCCTGAGGAACTGTCTACATTTCTAAAAAAAAAAAATGGACACATAAGGTAGCTGCCTAATACACACTGTGAGAGTGCGGTTGGTGTGCTACATCCAGGAAAAGGGCATTTTCTGCTGGATGTCCTGGGTTCCGGAAACATTAATCCCAGTACCCTCTCTGTTGTTTTTCTGGAAGTAGTTAACAAATCTTTTGCAATCAGTATTTGGGAAGCTGTATAATAATATTTACTTACTTCAGCCGTTTATGCGAGATTCTTGTGAGGTTATTCTATTGGTAGCCTGTACTGCTATTTTTGTAATATTGTGTCTGATACAGCATTACTGTTTATTGTTTTATTGCAGATATAGTCTGTGTTTTTTGATTTATTGAACATGATGTCACTTAAGATCCATTCTTTATACATATTTATTACAATAAGTTTCAGAATGCGTGGTCTGTGAAGGGTCACTGAGTTCACTTTTAGGCCCATCAGTATTGCCAGGCATTGAGTGTGTGGTTCTATTCTAGGTAGATGTTTTGTCAGCATGGGCTAGGCGCATTAACCCCCTCACCGCGTCCACAGGAGCAACTGAACTTATGTTGTTAACAGAAGGTCATGAGTACTGGTGTTAGTGGTGAGTCATAATTATGAGTGTTGCATCGCAGCATACTTTCTGCCCTTAGGAAACTCCAATGTGACTATTTTGTTTCCTCCTATTAAACCCCCTGGTACCACTATATTAAGAGTACCGGGGACTCCCATCATGAAGATGGAATGATTCAAGCATGTGAATCTATGAAAGTTCCAATACTGGAGTAATCAATCAAACAAAACAAGGATAGCTCTGGTTGTACAGTGGCCACATGGGCTGTGCAATTAGCCCACAGCAAGCCACCATTTTATGAGGTAGGTTGCAATTTGTAACCCATTAGTAATTTCAGGCATCACATGAATGGTGGCCTGCTGGGATCAGCAGGCCACCATGTCTCTATTGCTTTTTAATAAAACAATCTTTATATTTTTTATAAATGCAGGCCGTTTGCCTTGAAAAAAAAAGTGATTTTTTTCAAAAAGTAAAATGAAATGCTTAAGTTTAATTCTTTAGGCGTAGGCACTGCCTGCTCTTAAAAAATATTTGTTTCAACATTCACAAAGGTGAAGGGGTCCCATGGGGTCCCCATCCCATTTGCGAATGGTTACCACCATCTTTTAAGTGTCGGTAAAAAATGAATGTTTTGCAACTGTAATTCAGTTGCAAAACATTTATACATCGCACTGCAATTCAGTATTTGGAAGGTATGCCCTAAACACAGCCTTTCCAAATACCAAATCGCTAAACAGGAATTGCGATTCGGTAACATGTTACCGAATCACAATTTGTGCTCTGTACAGTTGAAAAATCATTTTTGCAATCACCCATAGTCTGATTTGCAGTATCAGGATCTTTGCGACAGCAAAAATGCTTTTGTACATATGGCCCTAGGTATCTTGACATTGGTTTGTGCTACAAACCAATATGGTATAACCAGATGCCTTATTTTAAAGTGCAGAATGCATTGCATAATACATGATGCAGTTTACAAGTCTGGATCTTTAAACTTACCAGCAGATTCTTGGTGTTAGCTGGAGGATTTATCCATGATCCAATTGCTGTGGTATCAGGAGGGATGCGAGCCTCCAGCAGCACCCCTCTGTAATCGGGACCCAAGATCTGAACTGCAAATACACAAGGCACATTATTTCACATATGCAATAAGCAATATCTTGAATTATATTAAAGTTTACGTTTTGCTTACAAAATATTTTAAGGTAGACTGTACCAGTATTTGTAATTTCTTGCTTTATATTTTCTATTTAATGTATAAAAAAGCTCTCGTTTTCAGCCATGTAGTAAAAATCTCACTGACTGATATCACAAACTGACAATAAATATGGCAATATCAACAGTCAAATGTATCATTTATCTGAACTAAAACTGTCACCTTGGTTCTCCTCCCATCAACAGTAAATTTCAGAATACTTGAATATGGAAGCAGGGCTACCTGGAGGTTCTCTAGAAGCAGCATGCTGTCTTTCTGCTCCTAAAAAAGGGCGGGCACCAGCAGAAGTCACAGCTCCTATTTCACACCAACTAAGACAAACTTGCTTATTTGAAGATCTGCCAAGGAGAGCAGAAGGTATAGGGGAGGTTCAAAAGTGATTTTCCTCATGTTAATTTTGATTTGAAAAATTCAGTTTTACGTTTTCAAGAACTGTTGGACTAAATAGGACAAAATTGGCATAAGGTTAAGCCATTATGTAATATGTTGTAAGGTCTGGAGTTAGCCAAGACCTTTTGATTTTACTAAAATTATATGTATAATATACTTACTCAAAATGGCTTTCAGCCAGCTCTTTTTATCCATTGGTCTGTTTTTGTGTCATTCACATTTTGCTTCCGCCCACTAGAGCATACAGCATAAAGCCTACTTCAGCCACTGGCTAACTGTAATTTCAGTCACTGCATTTTACTCTTTCACCACAAGCACATCCTCACACAAGGTGTGCCAGTGTTTTTATTTTCACTTTATTGTTCAGTGATGCCTTTGTGTTTACAGACTGATGTGAGCACAGGACACATTCCAGCTTTATAAGTTGCTGTCTCCTGCTAATGTAAAAGTTTTCATTGGTCTTTCTTCATCTGACTGCTGCTGTTTAACAGCATACGAGTTTGTGTCCATTTGAAAACATTCTTCATAAAATAATCTTCTTTTTCACATGCACGCAATAAAGTGCATTTTAAACTGCCCTCTTGTATGTAATGCAGGTATGTATTTTAATTGAAGACTTGAATTATACTAGTAAACTAATTTAATCAGTTTGTTCTGCTAATAAGGCTTTCTAGTTTGCTTTCAGTGCTCTTGTATGTCGTGCTAGACATTTGACTATTTTATTACAGCTTCAGCTGTGCCATTTATTCCAATTTTCTATCTATCTATCTATCTATCTATCTATCTATCTATCTATCTATCTTTGCAAACCTGTCAGTCTAACTATCAACCTGTCTATCTATTTACCAGTCTTATCTGGCTTTCTGTCTATCTACTTGTCCATCTACCTGTCGGTCTGTCTACCTACCTGTCAATGTACTTGTCAATATTGTCAGTCTGCCTACCTACCTGTCTGTCAACCTGTCAGTCTGTCTGTCTGTCTGTCTGTCTATCTATCTATCTATCTATCTATGTATCTATCTATCTATCTATCTATCTATCTATATATATATATATATATGTCTATCTTTGCAATCATATCTGTCTAGCTCCCAGTCTATCTATCTACAAGTCTTATCTGTCTGTCTGTCTATCTGTCTACATGTCTATCTATCTATCTATCTATCTATCTATCTATCTATCTATCTATCTATCTATCTATCTACCTATCTATCTATCTAGCTAGCTAGATAGCTAGCTGTGCAATCCTATCTGTCTGTTGATCTATATATCTGTCTATATGTTTCTGTCTCAGCAACCCTATCTATCTATATTAATCCCAGCAACCATGTCTACCTCTAATCTGTAGGAAAGTGCCCTTTTTGTAAGGTCACCCTCACACATTTTGCCCCAATGCTTATGGTTATAACTCTGAAGGTGCACTGGAGCCTGCTGCCCAGGCCCCAATGCTCTCTCCCCAAACGCAATGTAAGCAAATTGGTACTTCCAATTGTGAAGGGCTTTAACCCCCTTATAAATCCCTACTAAATGGTACAAAGGGTACCAAGGCATGAGTGTTGAAGGGGTCACCAGGGCCTGAATATCTATTTGTGCCACCATTAACTCTTTGCTGCATGACAACAGCACAACCAGCAGTGATTCCCACACAGTTACAGATCACTGCCGTGCTGTGCTTTTCTGTTGATATGAATAGGTTGCTCAGCTGTAGGGACAGAAAGCATGCTACTTAGTTGTAAACATGGCCGGGCAACTTTCAGGTTACTGGTAAACAGGAACTCAAAAAACAACTACCAGTGTTCGTTGGGTCTTCCCTTTAACATGATGGCAGATACAAATTTGTAGATAGATAACTTGCAACGCCAAAGGTGGTTAATATGTAATCTTCCATACATTTCATTTCTCCTACCATGAGGATTTTTAAAATCTCGCAGTTGCCGTCGTGCTGGGTACCTTGTGCTCTTTCTGTGTAGTATATTTTCAAAATATAAATATATATATATAAAAGTGTGTGTACATTTTCTCTCTGTTAAGTCGCATTTGCAACACAACAAGGCTCGCTTATTCTTCATAACTGCTGCAAAGCGCTTCTCGAGGTGTTTTAAAACTGAAAGAAGTTTCACAATGTTGTGAATAGAACACGTTTTGATACTGTCTGATCTTAATCGTACAGTAGCAGTGGAAAAAAATGGACGGTGTACGGTTTCCCTGCTGTTTCTATCTCCTGCCACCCTTCGCCCCACCCCTGCTGCTTCTTACTCACCACCCCTTTCCTCTCCTGCTTCCCCTCTCTACTTCCACTATACTGTCCCCCTTCTCACCCCCACTGCTTTCCCCCCACTGCATTCCTCGCTCATCTGCCTATGCCAATGATTCATTTACTCCTCTTGCATCAACGCCAGTGCACTGGAATACGATCCACAGCTCCAGCAGGAGCCCAGGCGGTACGGATTCAAATTCATCCACCTCACCAGCATTACGAAGAGACAGCTTACTGGAAGAGAGGTGCAACAGCACACAGTAGGTGCCATACAAAAATCAGCTCTCAATTTGTATTTATTCTTTAGTTATTGTAATAAAGCATTTTTCTGCTGAGTGAATCCTTTGTTTCAGAGGGTACGAAAGGAAGACCACTAATCTCCTACAGTGATGCAATGTAGCATCAGCCTTGGTGGTTTAAAACAGCTGGCAAAGAGGGCACTAGCTACACTGTTAAGGACGGGAACCCCCCCCATTGACCACGTGCAGTCATGTGGGATTCACAGGATATGGAGGCGATACTAAGACTTGAACTTGGTTCCCCGGTTTCAAAGTTGGTAACTCTGGCCATAGCACATTCCAAGTCAACACAATCCAAGGCCAGCATATATCACTGGACAATTTAGCCAGCTGATTCAGACTGCGCACGCACTCACATGGCTTATGAAGACAACAAGCATTCAACTCCACATAATTCAACACAACGCCACACAATTAAGTGCCTTACAATTCCACAACACACAAATGCACAGCACATCATTCCACTACACTACACATTTCAACATCTCATTATTCCAAACCACACAATTATATTCTGCATCATTACACTATAAGCCACATAATGGCAATCCATCAAATTCAACTCCAAAAATGTCCACTCCGCTCCATGCCACATAATTCCACTTCACATAATACCACCCCATGCAAGATAGTTCCATTACACTCCATGCAACAGATTTCAAATCCAGATAATAACACTACACAAAATTACACTCCAACCTACATAATTACACTTCACACCACATAATTACACTTCACACATATCCATTCAGCTCCAAAAGACCTATTTACACTCGACAAAATTCAACTCCGTAACATGCCTCAGATTTACACTCGCATAATTCCACACCATGCCACACAGTTCCACACAATGCCACACCACACAGTTCACCACATAAATTTCATGCCACGCAACAAAATTACACTACACTCCATACCACATAATTAACCCCACATAAATCTACTCCATGCCAAATAGCAACACTCCACATAATTCATTCCACACCATACCACATATTTCGGCTCAACATAATTTACTCATTACCACTCAATCTCACACAACACAATTCAACTCAACACAATTCCAATCCACACCACATAATTCCACATCATGCCACAAAATTCAATACCACGCAACCTAATTCCACTCAATACATGCCACTCCACAAACAATAACACTACACATAAATTCACTACACTTAATACCACATAATTACTATCCACATAATTCTATTGCAAACACACCACTGATCCAGCATTTCTCATATTGGTTCACTTCAGGTTTTTCAGCACAGTTTCGTCACCAAAATGCAAACACACACTAGCGCCCAGCCATCATCTCCTTGTGTTTGCTTTGCTACGAAATGTAGCCATGTTTTTTTTCTCTGTACATAAAATATTGCCTTTCCCACTCAAATCACACTGTGTAACTGTAACCGAACTCGCTCACGTGTCTTTCTTCTCTGGCAGTAATAATGCGGGGCTTTTTGTTAATCAGAAACAGTATTCACAGGAGTCATTGACAAGTTCCAAAGTATTTAATGTGTTGCAGTGATTACCGTCATCTGGGGATGTCAGTGTGCTAAAAATGCATGTCAACGAAGCTACGTTGCAGTAATGTGCGTTAATGTGCTGCATCGTAAAATACTTCTAAGGTCCCAAAAGCGAGACCGATTGCATTGCAAATGCTTGTTTTTATTTGTAACCATACGTGCAATTAGAATACTAATTTTCTAAATTAACGTACAGGGAAGTTAAATTCTAATAAGCACATGACAGGGCCTGGCTAGACGCCAGCCCCTTTGCCTGGCTCCCCTCTCACCCAACCCGGATTCACATACAGTAAGGAACAATACTTTGGTGTTTCTCCTGACGCTTGTAACAAGACTACTGAGATGCAGAAAAATGAAACTACTAATGCAATCGTGCGTCTATGAGGTTATGACAGTGAGGAACAAGCTTTAAAAAATCTTGCAACCATCAAAGACATGGGGCGAAAGTTGTGCTTCTGCCTACCAACAAAATACTGTATTATACAATGTCTGTACTAACAACTGCATTATTCATTACCAGTATCAACAAGTGGAGACACGCACTCTGAAAACCAATGTACAGAAAAGGATTACAACTCATGAACAAGAGCGCCCTCTCGCGTATTCTCTTTGCCAATATCGAATTCACACAGAAGGAAATTAATTGATGCACGTTTTCAAGATTTCCTCCCTCTCCTTTTCACTTTGTACCTGCTTCCTCTGTGCCTTCTTCCTGTAACTGACATTTAGGGGGATGCTTTTGGGTGCCATATGTAGAAATATGTAAAACGGTAGGTAGGAGCCTATGTGATGAAGTACACCCTGCTCAACTTTGCAAGAATTTTACAAGTCACAGATGGGGGTCTGTGATCATATAGGTGAACGTGGCTGAAGGTCGACTTTCTCTATAAGGTCATGGGACCCCTTTGTACACTGAGTGATCACCTAACATCTAATGTGCAGTAGCTATTCCATCAAAGACAATTAGTCCATCATATACAGCATTTGTGATGGTCACACCCATGAAAATTACCCATCCTGGCACACACCCCAACAGCTGTCCTTTAGCCATTCCTTCCCAGGCAACCTTACAGTAGCAGGCAACTATGGTGGGTCCCACCCTGGACTACGGTGGGTCCCACCCTGGTGTGAAATATTACACATTCCAGTCAATCATGTCAATTCACAGAATCATAATTCTGACACCGACTCAGATGGATCATGATACCTACATGACTGAACACCATCCAAACGCCTCTGAAACCTAAAACTTGGCCCATTACGAAGTATTTCTCCTCTTTGTCAAAGGAAAATCTAGAGTGTCGCATTCTCCTCCCTTCCACTCAGTAAGGCCGTGGAGAAAAGAAAGTTAGAAAGACCCCACTGTTAAGGCAATAGCGCAAGTCCATCACAACAATGTATCCTCATATGAAACCTCAATCATTGAACTATCTTCTATACCACTGAGACACCGCTATATCGATGTAGTGAAGACTGCACCGAGAGCTTCACTCCAAATGATTCTGATGCACATCAACTGGAGGCAGCGGTGCACTTACACATTCAAACCCAATACGGTCCTCCGGCTCACTTATTTTATTTTATTTAATGGGATTTTATATAGCGCAAACATTACCCGAAGGTGTCAGAGCGCTTTACAAAAGAACCAGTTGCGTTACATAAGGACTTTGGATTACATGAGATACATAAGAGATACAAACAGAAAACATTTTGTAAAGTCACTCAAGGAAGAGATACAAGCAGATAAACTCTAAAATCACATAGGAATGGTAGTAAGTACAAAGGTCTACTACATATACTAGTGGTTAGAGTTATATATATATACAAATTGAAAATTCGCTCAGGATTACATTTTAACAGCGATTAGGCTTGGACAATTAAATATTACATATTTACAGAGCAGGAAATTCTTGCCATCGTTCAGCCAGGTGTTCAGGTGGTGTTGCACTCAAGGGTGGTGGTCTTCACGAAGTCAGGTCTCCCGCCTGGCTCAAGCACTCGCAGTGAGGTAGGCGATCAAAGGCGTGGACCGGCGGCAAGCAGTGATCCAGGAGTCGGCCGAGGCAATCAAGATGGTGGGCCCAGAGTTACAGTCAACCAACAGCCTCGGCACAAAATGGCGGACCCCCAAATCAATAGAAAATGCAAGCCAAAGAAGGATCATGAAGAAAAACCAACCTCAAGGAGCAGGACTGGCCGGGGAAGGTAGGCGCAGGATCGATAGGAAGGAAGGCTGCCGGGAAACAATGCCACTCGGACCACCGATTCTCGAGTCGTCAGGAGGAGTCCGGTAGTAGAGTCCCGACCCAACCCGCTGTAGAGACGGGGGAAATCAGAATAGGGGCCCCGGCAGCCACCTCGAAGAGGAGAGGCAGCCACCGCGACCGGAGTGCTCGCTCCCTCGAGACTCGCCATGGAGGACAAGACCGTGGGGCCGCAATCCCTCGGAATACCGGCTCTGGGGTCCAGTGCGGCAGCATCGCTGGAATTCTCATTGCCGATCTGTCTGTGGCGCTACAATTGCGTGGCACGTCCCAGTAGAAATCCCGGACGGTGCCGCGGGACGTCCCGGAGGGCACCGAGGGAAACCAAACAACGAAGGTTGTGCCCGGAAGGCAGGCGACGGCCGGCGGGGAGACCCGTCCGCCCATCCCCCTGCAACTGCGTGTATACCCGACAATATTCTCAGATCATCAATTCTGGTCTTTCCACAGCAATAGAAGCTCTCACTTGGCAATCACATCAATTTGAGATGCAGGTGGATTTTCTGCAATCCCTCCCCACCTGTACCAAATGCCTCGACAATAAACTCTCAATCTTGATGACGAAGTTTATCCGGTAGCAATCAACCCTTTCTTGTGCTTGCACTGGTGCCTGCAGCCTGATAGCAGAAAAACTCTGCACATTTCCTGATTTATTACATCTTCCGATAGACTCCCTCAAAATATCTGAGTCAGAAGATTCACCTACACGATGAAGCAATAACGACAACAGGCAATGCGAGCGTCTTCCACCCAAGATCACAAGAGAAGGGTCTAAACTACTTAACTTAGGACAACAAGAGAAGGGCCCAGAGAAGTTGATATCCCCAGATAAATCTACAAATAAATGGGAAGATTCAACCATAAAACCATTAACGAAAAAGAAAAAAAAACTAAAGAAGAAAAATAAGCGATTAAAGCATCACTTAGAAAAGAGCAAGCAGGCAAGGATAAGCGCACCTGGATGAAGGGTCAGGGGATAGGAGGCTATACACAATAATGCTGTACAGAAAAGTCCAAATGCCCTCTCTCAGCAGAAGATTGAGCCAATAAAAAGTTTGCAAATTGATTTTGATTAACAATGTAGTTTTGACACCCCCCTATAATAACAGAGAGACAACATATAGTTGCGGAGAAAATAGCAATGACCAAAGTCAACGAGGGCTGGCTTCACAGTCCATTAGTAATTTCAACCAACTTATTACCATGACTGCAATACCATCACTATATCAGAAGGGCCCCGCCCGGCAGACAAATATGTCAATCAGCTTTTCATCCCAAAGTACTGTTCCCATGGCAGGAAATTTATTCTAAATGGAGGCAACCTTTTTAGACTCTTCCAGTACATTCCTGGCCTATCGCAGATTAAATCTGAAGACATTTCAAGGGTTCACTGTGTATCCCTACAAATGCCCTCTGGCACAGAGGCCACCTTAGTCACCTGGAACAATAGTTCACTGACAAAGTTGGTAAATAGCTACAAAGCTCCATTTCCACAATGGGGCATGAAACTACAAACAAGGCAAGCAGAGAGGTAGCCAGACGCCCTCTTAGAACCAAATCCTGAGGAAAAAAACTAAGAATCTATATTCCATTTTAAAGGATGCAAGTAGATGTTCTGTTTTTTTTCCTAACACAAGGTCAGCACTTTCGATATAACTCCTATAAAATGACATTAGACAGGGCAGCATTTCTCCTGACTCCAATGGGAGCCAACAAGAAGACTGGAGCTGGCTGCCATATGCACTAGGGACTCATCTTAAATAGCATCCCTAATGTACCTTACACTTCTACACACAAGAATCACCATCGAAAACCACCTGCCCATTTCTTTCCTGAAACGTCGCAGACCCGCGGAGGCTTCTAGACATTGACATTATTCCAACCTTTTTGAGAAACTGGGACATCCTGTGCTTAGGAGAAGCTTGGGGCTTGTCCCAGATACCTATTAATGGCTACCAGGATATTTAGTGTGGCACTAAAGCATCATAGGTTCGGCAGAGCATCGGGTGGTCGTTCCATATAGGCCTGTGACATCAATGACCTCAACATAACAGCTCATGAACAGACCTGTGAATCATCTTAGCCATCTCAATGAATAATTGCAATAATCACTTTCCTGTTCTCTTACTCAATGAATATCTTAGTTTACACAATGGCAATCAGAAGCTTAAAAATGCACAAAATAATAATTACAGGTGAAATTCTTGAATAAACAGAAGGCATTGGTGCCAAGAGAAACTATCAATTCCCTACATAAAACTATCAGTCACTGAATCGAGGCTGAGTAATACTTTCAGTGTATTTAACTTAAAAAGTGTACCACCCTCTTCCACACTCAATGCAGAACAAACATGTACAATTTCCTCAACCGGACGTTTCTCAACCACAGACCACACTTTTGCAACTACAGTGTTACAATGTCATTGCTTAGATTGTGTCATTCTAAAACTTTCAGAAGGTGATCATTTTTCACTGGCATCATACTTTGAGTTTAAACACAACCAGGCAGAGCATTGCAAGTCACCCACTGGGGTACATGAGCCCTAGTAAATACAATAGTATCTCTGCACACTGACACCTGGGTGAGGGGCAAGAAATCACCCAAAAACAACCTCATTCCTAAAGCAAGGATACATACTGGCACCCTTGCTCTTTAACTTTTACACTGCAGATATTGGGCAAGGTCCATATGCAACTAGCCCCCCCCCCCTCCCCTTTTCTTTAAATAAAAAAAAAAAAAGGTATTTCTAACTGTAAAGAAGCTTTGACATTTAGTTTGACTACTGGGCAAGTGCCGGAATACTCAGTCTCTGCAAAAATGTGTAAACATAGCTTTTAAGAAATGGAATAAGTGCACTTTATAGTGGTCATCGGATGAAGATGACATAAACGAATTTTTATTAAGTGCTTACTGCACTCTGCAATGCAGCAGTTTATAGGTTGTATTGTTGAAATTGTTTTTGTAATTAATTTAATTAATTAATAAAAACACTTTTCATCATTGCCATCACTAGACTAAAGGTTTCCTTCCCGATACAAATCGAGTAAAATACAGTGCATGTGCCTTGTTCCATTAAACTTTAATTAAGCAAGTAAACTGTGTGGAAAAAACAGGGTTTTCAGAAGTCAGAATAGAAATCTAATGAGAGGTGCAAATTTCAAGAACCTAGCTCTGGGAAACAAGTTTTGTTAATAACAAGAAATTATACACACAGGACAGGAGTCAATTTACTTTTCTATTAAATTAGAAGTCTGTTTTTTTGTGAATCAGGGTTGCTTGTAGTTTCACAAACCTGTTGTTAGAAATGGGGGTCTCTAGTTGGCAGAGGTAGGTACCTTTGTCCAAATAGGGACCCTTGCTTCTAGTCAGGGTAAGGGGGAAACACACTTTAGATAACCCCTGCTCACCCCCTGGGTAGCTTGGCACGAGCAGACAGTCTTATCCCAAAGGCAATGTGTAAAGCATTTGTACACAAAACACACAGTAACACAGTGATAACACCACAAATGAACAACACACAAGTTTAGAAAAATAAAGTATCTTTATCTAAACTCAACAAGACCAAAACGACAAAAATCCAACATACATGTAATAAGAATATGACTTTAAAAAGATTTCAAACAACTTGGTCCATAGAACACTATGGATGGGTGATTTCTCACCAAGTACCTGTAGATGTGTCAAAATTCACAGGGCCAAACAGCCGCAGAAATCGGAAACATCTAGAAACCAAGAGATGCGTCAGTTCCTGAGACCATGGGGAGGCGATGTGACAGTTCTGCTGCACGCAGGAGAAGTGATGCGTCGAATCCGGTCTGTAAGGGGAATTGATTCGTCGACTACAAAACGGTTCTGGTCCGCGTGTGATGCGTTGGGAAAAGTTGCCGCACAGGTACAATGTGTGGAAATCCGGGATGCAGCGGTGATCGATGCATCGCCGTCGAGCGGCACTGCGTCGGTTTCTTCAGCTGCGATCCCTCGATGCGTCAGTTCTTGCAGCGACGACAGACGCTGCATTGGTTTTGGCAGCGGTGCGGTGATGCATGGAGATTCTTCTCGCACAGTGGTGCTGCAACGGAAAAACCAGCGGCAAGAAGAGCGATGCATCGATTTCTTAAGTTCTTTGGGTTTCTTCCAGCTCCCAGCAGCAAGCACAACCTCCAGAGGCCCAAAACTGGAACAGGCACCGCCTGGAAGGTCAGAACTCTCAGCAACAGAGTTCAGGGGAGCTGGGGGTGAAGTCTTTGTGTCCCTCAGACTTCAGGAGGCCAGCACACACAGGGCCTTGGAGCTCTTCTTCAAGCAGGTTCGAAGCAAAGTTCCAGTCTTTGTCCTCTCCTTGGCAGAAACAGCAACTGCAGGCCAACCCCACACAGCACACACCAAAGGGGCAGTACTCCTCCTCACAGCTCTTCAGCTCTTCTCCTTGGCAAAGGTTCCTCTTGAGTCCAGAAGTGATCTAAAGTTCTGGGGTTTTAGGTCTAACACTTATGCCCCAAAATGTATTTGTTCTCTTTCAGCAAGGGTCTATGAGCCCAGTCCAAACAAGTTCTATCCTCACTGGTGCAGTATGACCACAGGGGGTGAAGACAGCATTGTGCAAGGGAGACAGGCCCTATTCAGGTGCAAGGAAATCTCATCCCACTACTCTAAATGCAGCCAAGCCCCATTCAGCTCAGCTCTGAGTCATCCAGAAAAGGCCAGGCACACCTCACCCCCCCCCCGTGGCTGTCTACAGTGAATACTCATCCCTAGCCCCTGTCACACCAAAAACCAGATGGTCAGTACACAAACAGGCAGAGGCTAAACAAGAAAATGCCTACTTTCTAAAACTGTCATTTTCAAACATGCAATTTAAAAAGCATCTTTACTAAAAGATGTATTATTAAATTCTGAGTTCAGAGAACCTAAACTTTATTACTCCATCTTGTCCCAATGGGAAGTTATACTTGTAAGATGTCACAAAGCATTTCCCATTCTACCTATGGGGCAAGATAGCCTTTCAATAGTGAAAAACGAAATTGGCAGTATTTCACTATCAGGACATGTCACACACACCAGTACATATCCTACCTTTCACATACACTGGACCCTGCCCATGGGGGTACCTTGGGCCTACCATAGGGGTGCCTTACATGTAAGACAAGGAGAGGTTAGGGCCTGGCAAGTGGGGGCTCTTGCCAAGTCAACATGGCAGTTAACCAAACTGCGCACAGAGCCTGCAGTGGCAGGTCTGAGATACCTTTTCAGGGCTACTCATGTGGGTGGCACAATCAGTGTTGCAGACCCACTAGTAGCATTTGATTTACAGGCCCTGGCACCCTTCAGTGCACTTTACTAGGGACTTACCAGTAAATCAAATATGCCAGTCAGGGAGAACCAATTGTAACAGCAATTTACTAAGGGAGCACTTGCACTTTGACACTGCTCAGCAGTGGCAAAGTGCCCAAAGCATCTGAGCCAGCAAAAACGAAATCCAGCACAGCATCAAAAATACGGGAGGTAGAGGCAAAAAGTCAGGGGAAACCACACCAAAGATGCCAAGTCTAACACCTGTTGGGACAAATTTATGTTAAATTTGTAAGCTACCACAGCATCGTACTCTAGAAACTTAATAATGAGGGTAGAGGGTAGGACATCAAAATGTTTTTTGTAACCTGTGTGCTTGATTTTTATTTTATTTTTTATTTTATTTTTCACAAATAGCGCTGCTCGTGGTTGCACAAACTGCATCAACAACAAAGTTGAAATACTTGAATTAATCTCAGCCACTGACAATCACTAAGGGCCACATCCCAGTCCATTGGGTTTCGCCCACCATGCCACCTCAGTTTGGACCCAGCCATATGCAAATCAGTCTTGACACTGCTCCAGCGGGAACAGTTCAGCCCGAACTCGTCCATTCCATAATTGTACAAAGATTATCACGGAACATGCCTTAAATACAAAGTTGCCAAACTTGTTATTTTGTGTTGCTACATGTTTATAAAGTTGTTGTGGCATTTAAGGCACAGCATGATGATGGAGTGAAGTAGTTTTGAGAACTGCTATTATGAGCATTTGCTTCAATGAAAACATGATCTGCTGAAAAGAATAGATTTGATGTGCTTTATAAATAAATGGAGTAAAGGTGTGTGTGATGAACAGCTATGCAGCTATTCCTGCCTCACAGTGATGATTCATAAAACCAGTATGTACTGCTAGTCTACGTTGGACTCCCCACATCCTAATTTGAACTTCCCCTGCCTTGTGGACATCATGGTGGTACAATGCTGATAATGACCCTTTTGTGTTTGAGGTGTTGCAAAGTTTCAGTGTTACATCTGGCTCTAGCAGAGAATTTTTAAGGCATGGGCAAAGTGGGTTACTGCCCTGGGCCCCCAGATCCCAATAGGCTCCTGGGAACATGCACTTTTAGTCTAGATAACGTCTGTGTATTTTGTGTCTTAACCTTCTGCTCTATAATTCAATATTGTTAGGCAAAATAGGAGTTTAATTAGCAAAAAATGGTTAATACAATGCAAAGTGATTCCAAAAGCCCCCCCCCAAAAAACATATATTTCTTGCTCGGGCCCCCAAAATCTTTAAAATGCCACTTGGTTGTAGTCTCTGTTGAGGATACTGAAGTGCCCACAGCTGTGACTGTTGACTGATTTCTGAAGGGTTCTGTCGTGCTCAGTCAATTTAAAGGGGGACTTAGTAATCAGGTCTGCACTGTTCAGCGGGCTCTGTAGCTATTTTTTGTGATTTGTATGGTTTGGGCGTGCACACTGTGTAATGAGAGGGATTTCTATGCATGTACATGGTTACATTTGGAAAAATACCGCTTATGCTGTAAAGTCCAGGGTGAATGATGTGCTACCTCGGTTTTTTAGGTCGAGCCTGGGCAGCACATGCCTTGAAGCGCCGCCCACTCTCCTCCCATATTTATCATTGGCTTGTGTCATTGTCCTTTGCAAATGCTGGCTTCTGATTCGTTAATAGGCATGTTAGTCCCTCCTTAGTACCGCCTTGTCTTCATTTGTAACCTCCCATGAGGACTGGCCCTTTTACTTCTATTGTTACATGGTATGTCTTATTTAGTTTGTAAGCACTATTTTCTTTAATGAGTTTCTCCTACTGCAGGCACGACATGCTTTCCTGCAACTTCAGCGCACCATGTGTGCTTTCACTTTCCAAGCAGCCAGGGGCAATGGCGGCCGCTTCTTTTAAATTAAATAGGTCTCGCATTTACAAGAGTTTGAGCTATTGGAATGGAAAATGACGATGCCTTTTATTTATGTGTTAATTATCAAAACAGATAAATAAAAGGCATTGTCATTTACAGTGTCAATAGCTTAAACTCTCGCAAATGCAAGACCTATTGCATTGCAAATGCTTGTTACTATATACTGTGCATTTTTTAACACCATGTGTGGGACAGACAATCTAAGCCTCACGCCATTCCTCTGCCATAAAGGAATACACTGATGCCATTTATATTTCATTATATTTTCAAGGGTAATTCCCTAATACTTTGAATGAAGTTTCAGTATTCTTATCAACCCCTCACCCACCATGAGATGAAATGTACTACCTTTTAAGGTACTGCAATATGGCAGCTTTACTGTTGTCAGCCATTTTTTGCATGTGTGTGTTCCCACGATTGCACAGATTTGGATGTCTCCACTTAAATTGTGCAAGCGAATGTTTGTGTTCTAATATAATGCAGTAACTAAGCCATTGTAGTGCAATGAGGATGACTCCGATGTTGTAAGCTCTTTCACAAGTTTAGATTCTCAGACTTACCCAACTTAACTTCAGTCCCCCACCACACTGTTGCCACATGTTGTTTTTCATCACATCCTTCCTCCTTATGTCTTCTGTCGCTTTTCCCCCCTCTTCTTATCTGTATTTCCCCTCTTCTTCCTCACTCCCCTCATTGTTAACGCAACTCTGTCTCCTCCTGCTCTGCTGAACTGAACTCGCCTTTCCACCCTGCTCTTCTGCACTCCCATCTGGAGAGACCAATTGTGCTTCCTGTAGGGACACACCAAACAGCTTGTTTCTCCTTTACGGCAGAGTGTGCCACTGCTGGGAAGGGTGGTTTGTTGTTGGATAGCAACAAAGATGGGTTAAGCAAAGTGCTAGTTAGGTTGTCACATAAGATACCACAGTTTTATTTTCGTGTTAAAAAAATCTACTGAGGCAAATTTACAACAGCATAAGACCTTTGGAGGTGTTGGCTCCAGTCTCAGCTGCCATGCTATGACCAACAGCATAAGACCTTTGGAGGTCATGGCTCCAGTCTCAGCTGCCATGCTATGACTAACGCCATAAGACCTTTGGAGGTCCTGGCTCCAGTCTCAGCTGCCATGCTATGACCAACAGCATAAGACCTTTGGAGGTCCTGGCTCCAGTCTCAGCTGCCATGCTATGACCAACAGCATAAGACCTTTGGAGGTCCTGGCTCCAGTCTCAGCTGCCATGCTATGACTAACGGCATAAGACCTTTGGGGGTCATGGCTCCAGTCTCAGCTGCCATGCTATGACTAACGCCATAAGACCTTTTTAGGTCATGGCTCCAGTCTCAGCTGCCATGCTATGACTAACGCCATAAGACCTTTGGAGGTCCTGGCTCCAGTCTCAGCTGCCATGCTATGACTAACGCCATAAGACCTTTGGAGGTCCTGGCTCCAGTCTCAGCTGCCATGCTATGACTAACGGCATAAGACCTTTGGAGGTCATGGCTCCAGTCTCAGCTGCCATGCTATGACTAACGGCATAAGACCTTTGGAGGTCCTGGCTCCAGTCTCAGCTGCCATGCTATGACCAACAGAATAAGACCTTTGGAGGTCCTGGCTCCAGTCTCAGCTGCCATGCTATGACCAACAGAATAAGACCTTTGGAGGTCCTGGCTCCAGTCTCAGCTGCCATGCTATGACTAACGGCATAAGACCTTTGGGGGTCCTGGCTCCAGTCTCAGCTGCCATGCTATGACCAACAGCATAAGACCTTTGGAGGTCCTGGCTCCAGTCTCAGCTGCCATGCTATGACTAACGCCATAAGACCTTTGGAGGTCCTGGCTCCAGTCTCAGCTGCCATGCTATGACTAACGCCATAAGACCTTTGGAGGTCCTGGCTCCAGTCTCAGCTGCCATGCTATGACTAACGGCATAAGACCTTTGGGGGTCCTGGCTCCAGTCTCAGCTGCCATGCTATGACTAACGGCATAAGACCTTTGGAGGTCCTGGCTCCAGTCTCAGCTGCCATGCTATGACCAACAGCATAAGACCTTTGGAGGTCCTGGCTCCAGTCTCAGCTGCCATGCTATGACTAACGCCATAAGACCTTTGGAGGTCCTGGCTCCAGTCTCAGCTGCCATGCTATGACTAACGGCATAAGACCTTTGGGGGTCCTGGCTCCAGTCTCAGCTGCCATGCTATGACTAACGGCATAAGACCTTTGGAGGTCATGGCTCCAGTCTCAGCTGCCATGCTATGACTAACGGCATAAGACCTTTGGAGGTCCTGGCTCCAGTCTCAGCTGCCATGCTATGACCAACAGAATAAGACCTTTGGAGGTCCTGGCTCCAGTCTCAGCTGCCATGCTATGACCAACAGAATAAGACCTTTGGAGGTCCTGGCTCCAGTCTCAGCTGCCATGCTATGACCAACAGAATAAGACCTTTGGAGGTCCTGGCTCCAGTCTCAGCTGCCATGCTATGACCAACAGCATAAGACCTTTGGAGGTCCTGGCTCCAGTCTCAGCTGCCATGCTATGACCAACAGAATAAGACCTTTGGAGGTCCTGGCTCCAGTCTCAGCTGCCATGCTATGACTAACGGCATAAGACCTTTGGGGGTCCTGGCTCCAGTCTCAGCTGCCATGCTATGACTAACGGCATAAGACCTTTGGAGGTCCTGGCTCCAGTCTCAGCTGCCATGCTATGACTAACGGCATAAGACCTTTGGAGGTCCTGGCTCCAGTCTCAGCTGCCATGCTATGACCAACAGAATAAGACCTTTGGAGGTCCTGGCTCCAGTCTCAGCTGCCATGCTATGACTAACGGCATAAGACCTTTGGAGGTCCTGGCTCCAGTCTCAGCTGCCATGCTATGACTAACGCCATAAGACCTTTGGAGGTCCTGGCTCCAGTCTCAGCTGCCATGCTATGACTAACGGCATAAGACCTTTGGGGGTCCTGGCTCCAGTCTCAGCTGCCATGCTATGACTAACGGCATAAGACCTTTGGAGGTCATGGCTCCAGTCTCAGCTGCCATGCTATGACTAACGGCATAAGACCTTTGGAGGTCCTGGCTCCAGTCTCAGCTGCCATGCTATGACTAACGGCATAAGACCTTTGGAGGTCCTGGCTCCAGTCTCAGCTGCCATGCTATGACCAACAGAATAAGACCTTTGGAGGTCCTGGCTCCAGTCTCAGCTGCCATGCTATGACCAACAGAATAAGACCTTTGGAGGTCCTGGCTCCAGTCTCAGCTGCCATGCTATGACCAACAGAATAAGACCTTTGGAGGTCCTGGCTCCAGTCTCAGCTGCCATGCTATGACCAACAGCATAAGACCTTTGGAGGTCCTGGCTCCAGTCTCAGCTGCCATGCTATGACCAACAGAATAAGACCTTTGGAGGTCCTGGCTCCAGTCTCAGCTGCCATGCTATGACTAACGGCATAAGACCTTTGGGGGTCCTGGCTCCAGTCTCAGCTGCCATGCTATGACTAACGGCATAAGACCTTTGGAGGTCCTGGCTCCAGTCTCAGCTGCCATGCTATGACTAACGGCATAAGACCTTTGGAGGTCCTGGCTCCAGTCTCAGCTGCCATGCTATGACCAACAGAATAAGACCTTTGGAGGTCCTGGCTCCAGTCTCAGCTGCCATGCTATGACTAACGGCATAAGACCTTTGGAGGTCCTGGCTCCAGTCTCAGCTGCCATGCTATGACTAACGCCATAAGACCTTTGGAGGTCCTGGCTCCAGTCTCAGCTGCCATGCTATGACTAACGGCATAAGACCTTTGGGGGTCCTGGCTCCAGTCTCAGCTGCCATGCTATGACTAACGGCATAAGACCTTTGGAGGTCATGGCTCCAGTCTCAGCTGCCATGCTATGACTAACGGCATAAGACCTTTGGAGGTCCTGGCTCCAGTCTCAGCTGCCATGCTATGACTAACGGCATAAGACCTTTGGAGGTCCTGGCTCCAGTCTCAGCTGCCATGCTATGACCAACAGAATAAGACCTTTGGAGGTCCTGGCTCCAGTCTCAGCTGCCATGCTATGACTAACGGCATAAGACCTTTGGAGGTCCTGGCTCCAGTCTCAGCTGCCATGCTATGACTAACGCCATAAGACCTTTGGAGGTCCTGGCTCCAGTCTCAGCTGCCATGCTATGACTAACGGCATAAGACCTTTGGGGGTCCTGGCTCCAGTCTCAGCTGCCATGCTATGACTAACGGCATAAGACCTTTGGAGGTCATGGCTCCAGTCTCAGCTGCCATGCTATGACTAACGGCATAAGACCTTTGGAGGTCCTGGCTCCAGTCTCAGCTGCCATGCTATGACCAACGGCATAAGACCTTTGGAGGTCCTGGCTCCAGTCTCAGCTGCCATGCTATGACTAACGGCATAAGACCTTTGGAGGTCCTGGCTCCAGTCTCAGCTGCCATGCTATGACTAACGCCATAAGACCTTTGGAGGTCCTGGCTCCAGTCTCAGCTGCCATGCTATGACTAACGGCATAAGACCTTTGGGGGTCCTGGCTCCAGTCTCAGCTGCCATGCTATGACTAACGGCATAAGACCTTTGGGGGTCCTGGCTCCAGTCTCAGCTGCCATGCTATGACTAACGGCATAAGACCTTTGGAGGTCATGGCTCCAGTCTCAGCTGCCATGCTATGACTAACGGCATAAGACCTTTGGAGGTCCTGGCTCCAGTCTCAGCTGCCATGCTATGACTAACGCCATAAGACCTTTGGAGGTCCTGGCTCCAGTCTCAGCTGCCATGCTATGACTAACGGCATAAGACCTTTGGAGGTCCTGGCTCCAGTCTCAGCTGCCATGCTATGACTAACGCCATAAGACCTTTGGAGGTCCTGGCTCCAGTCTCAGCTGCCATGCTATGACTAACGGCATAAGACCTTTGGGGGTCCTGGCTCCAGTCTCAGCTGCCATGCTATGACTAACGGCATAAGACCTTTGGAGGTCATGGCTCCAGTCTCAGCTGCCATGCTATGACTAACGGCATAAGACCTTTGGAGGTCCTGGCTCCAATCTCAGCTGCCATGCTATGACTAACGGCATAAGACCTTTGGAGGTCCTGGCTCCAGTCTCAGCTGCCATGCTATGACCAACAGAATAAGACCTTTGGAGGTCCTGGCTCCAGTCTCAGCTGCCATGCTATGACTAACGGCATAAGACCTTTGGAGGTCCTGGCTCCAGTCTCAGCTGCCATGCTATGACTAACGCCATAAGACCTTTGGAGGTCCTGGCTCCAGTCTCAGCTGCCATGCTATGACTAACGGCATAAGACCTTTGGGGGTCCTGGCTCCAGTCTCAGCTGCCATGCTATGACTAACGGCATAAGACCTTTGGAGGTCATGGCTCCAGTCTCAGCTGCCATGCTATGACTAACGGCATAAGACCTTTGGAGGTCCTGGCTCCAGTCTCAGCTGCCATGCTATGACTAACGGCATAAGACCTTTGGAGGTCCTGGCTCCAGTCTCAGCTGCCATGCTATGACCAACAGAATAAGACCTTTGGAGGTCCTGGCTCCAGTCTCAGCTGCCATGCTATGACTAACGGCATAAGACCTTTGGAGGTCCTGGCTCCAGTCTCAGCTGCCATGCTATGTACATCACAGAGGAGAGTGTTCCAGTTTAGGGCGAGGAGGCTAGGATCAATACATATTTTTCCACAAAGAGATACCCCCAACACCATCAATCTAATCCTTACGTATTTTGAAAAACCAATACATTGTTTCACTAATTGTCAATAAAAATTACATATTACTAATTTAGATCTTCTCAAACCCTGTACACTTAAATTATAGCACCCACAGTATTAACCATAGATCCAAGGAAATAGACGAAGAATTCTATTTAGCAATGGGTTATTTTTACCACTTGAAGCAAGACAGAGAGTATACATACAACATCATTTCACAAACATGTATGTGCACAGTATAAACACATTGGTTAAGGACAAAACATATATAGACGTAAACATTACATCACATTAAACATTAAACATGTAATTAAAACAATCAAAATAACATGTGAGGTGTCCTATAGTTTAGAGTTGATGAGGTAATGATCAATTTTAAACCCTCTCATGTACAGTCCACAACGTACTGTATGGCCCTATGTTGATAGTGGTCGGAGCACTATTCTGTATATAGGTGATGTCATGATTTACACTACGAATATTACACAAATCAATGTGCAGGCTTTACAATTGATGATAGCTCCTGGCCACACTTGCAGGTGCGCCGATGCGTATCGACCTTCGTATTGGGTTTGGAGTGTATTTTAAAGAAGGTCTTCTTCAGGGCTGTGAACCTTATTAGGTGGACACTGTGTGAAATATCAAATCGAACAGTTAACGTATGATTAATATCCTTGTATTTCCTGCAACAAGTGTATGTGGAAAATATTTCCACATGAAAATAGACTTATAAGAGGACATACCATTGTGGCAGTCACTTCCTGCTGCTTTCCTCAAGAAGTTTAGATGGTTTCTTTTATGTTCAATTTATACCTTATTTTGACATATGGACCTAGATTAAAATGGAACAGGAACATGACTAAAAGGAGCCTGTAATTTGAGGAGCGAGGTGGCAGGACTACAAGCCCCAGCACTGCCAACGGCTGCTGCCGCATTTCGCGCTGTGCTGTGCGCGTATTTCTTCCGGCTTGGGCCCCCGCTGCAGGGCAGGCGCGCGGGGCGCACCAGGGCGCGTGCCCGGGCGAAGACCGGGCCAAAAGCGGGCCCGTCTGTGCCCGTCAGAGCCCAGAAGAGGCTGGAATGGGCTGGGCCACCCCTCCAACACCTGCCTTCTGGATTATGAGGTACAGTTATTCGAAATTCTTTTATAATCTACACACTAGCCACTGGGAGGCCGTTAAAGACCAATCAAAGTATACCAATTTAAAGACTGCCCAATTAGGATAGCAGTTGCTTACAAGATTTTTATTGTGACTGTCTATTCTTAAACATAATGGCTAAAAGGAAGGCAGTAGCGGGAGGGGGTGGGTCTCGCCTAGAGAAAGCTAAGAAGGGCAAGAAACTAGTCAAGCACCCCGGGAGTAATTGTGTCTTGGATCTCAGACAGCCTATTGGTTGAATGCAGAGGTATTCTGGATGCTTCTGGGGCTGAAGCAGGTGCAATCTGTTCCAATAGCCCCTCCAATCCCTAAAACCATGGTAGCACTCAAACTGTCCCAAAGATGTTTTCAAGGGTAAAGTGTAAAGAGGATCTCACACCTATTACAAAACGGCTAAACACACACCTAGAAACAGTAGCTACACTACATCCGGGGACACATTCAGGCACACATTCTAACAATATAGTAGATTCGCCTACTGTATGTAGTAACCTCTTTGCCCCTTTGCAGAACCCCACGAAAACTAGAGAAAGTCGTACTGAGAAGTGCTCTTTAACCCATAGTAATAGCATTGTAGCCCCTATTCCTAGTGTCCTTGACAGTGTCAACGAACTAAAAGCTGAGGTAACTGCTCTGAAATCCATGATTGGTGATCTTACGGGGATGATGAAAGAATTATTGGCCCTAAATCAATTGACATCATCACGCCTCAAGGCTCAGGTCAACCAGTCTAACTGACCTGCTATTAGGAAAAATCATGAAACTACTAGGGGTAACAGGCAGGCCCCTTCGCCTTTCACATCCAACCAAAAGGCTGTATTGGAGGGGAATGGTACAACACACAGAAACAGGGGAAGGTCTTTTCACCTAATTCAGACCGGGGTGAGATAGAAGTGGGGCTGGAGCTCTTCATCAGGCCTAGGAAGATCGGGTCTGATGGGTCATTGGTTGGTACATGCATAGAGTAAAGACCTTTTCTCGCTCGACGCTCAACAACTGATAATCCCTGCCAAGTGTTTATGACTAATGTCCAAAAATTACTCCACAAAGTAGGCTTGAGTGTGACGAATCCTTGAAAAAAATAAGGTGACTCATTGAATAAGGCATGTAAGAGGCTGTAGGTCCCTAAACCGGGAAGATATTGTCAGGGTTAGAAGGCTTGAGATTCCACACCTCCCCACTGACTGCTTAGAACTGACATTGAACAATGGAAGATTGGCTGAGAACCTAATAACCTTAGAGTACAGAACAAGCCCACCACCGCCTTCGGCTATACAGTTTAGATGTAGTCTATTATCTACAGACCAGCCACAGATGGCTACTAGCCATAAGAAGTGATTGTCATCTGAGTCATCATTGAGGGAGGTTGACTGACTATCTGGACAAATCAGATGGACTGACGTCCGCTCTTCCAGTGTCAGTCAAGTTGTACTGTGCGAATCTCCTATGCCATCATTGATCACTTCAAATTTTATAGAGCCCACTACAGCAGTTAGCTTTTCCTCAGGTAGTATGAACAAGGAGGGGTCTTTGGGTCTACCCTGCAGTATTCTAGCAACCTCATACCGCAACAAACTGGAAGGAGACTTGATCCCTGTATGCAGGAGCAAGGCTATCAATATGATCCCAAGCCAATATAACCATATGAGTAAGGAAGCATCTACACCGTTCTCTATGATCTCGTGGAATGTGGCTGGTATTAAGAGCAAGTTAGCGCTAGCGCACTGGAATGAGTTCATAGAGAATTTTGATGTATGCTTATTCCAAGAGACTTGGAGTATCACTCCTGTATATAAGACAGGCTTTGCTAGCTTTTTTGTACCAGCAATTAAAAATGAAATTGGTCGTCCTGTGGGGGGTTTATTAATATGGGTCAAGTTAGGCCTATGCAATAATATAATGCAACTGCCGACGAACAACCCAGATATAATGGGAATCTGCCTTAAAGGACATATGTCTACTTCTATTGACATCTATAACATTTATGTAAGAGGCACCAGAGGGGGGTAGACACTCGCTGACCATTACAACGTTGGAGGATCTGTTGAGCAAGAGAAATCCCTCCCCTTCCTAATAATAGCAGGGAATTTTATTACAACCTTTGAACCGCTAGATGACTATTTTTATCCTGCAAAATGCATAGTACTGGATGGCACTAGAGACAAGAGCCTAACACGAGCAATCCTTGATTGTATCTAGCTGTAAATAATTATTGCACGATACGCACTTTATACACGGTTATCAACTGGACACTGGTGTTCTTTATCTTATTGATTCTTATTAGGTGGATGCACAAATAGAATGGACTATAAGAGCGCTAAGAGAGAATGCAGAGACGACAAATTCTGTCATATTAATGTTGTATATATGGTTGTTTTATATCCAGCTTTTGTTAGGATCTGCATTTTATTACTCTGTACCATCGGTACATTGCAAGCAACTTTTTATGACTTGTAGTCGAAATAAAGTTATTGAACTGACTAAAAGTTCAGGACAGTGTACAAGAGCCCATTGCAGCCCTCATCATGACAAGCCTGGAATGTTGACTGGAATGGGGAATAACACAAATGAAGCGTGCAGGACACGCCCTTCTAGAATGGACCAGAAGGAAATTAGAAATTCCAAGATAACAGCACGGTCATGAGTTAGTCAACAGAAGGGGGTGATTGTGACTCTAAATACATCTTGGTCCCACTTTTGCAAGTTTCTTACTTCTTACAATTGCCATGTACCCGCTCATTGCTGACAGAAAACTCTTGCCTCTCATCCCTGATCCATGCAAAAACAATTGATGGACAGAATGCAGAACAATGTCATACATTCACCCCAGTACAGAGATCTGGGCCTAAATCCATCGTTTTTTTGCTCACCATGCCGTTCCAGTTTGAACCCAGCCATATGCAAATCAGTCCTGACCCTGTGCCCCATGGGAACAGTCCAGACCGAACTGCCTGGCCAGGTCCTCCCTGGACTGGAAACAAGCATCCTAGGACCGGTTTCGGGGTTTCACCCCTCTTCAGCCAGGATAGCTTGATTCCAGTGGCATGGAGAGCACGGGACCCACGTCTGGGCATACCCGTCCCACTCGGGGTGACAAATGCAAAAACAATTGATGGACAGAATGCAGAACAATGTCATACATTCACCCCAGTACAGAGATCTGGGCCTAAATCCATCGTTTTTTTGCTCACCATGCCTTCCAGTTTGAACCTAGCCATATGCAAATCAGTCCTGACCCTGTGCCCCATGGGAACAGTCCAGACCGAACTGCCTGGCCAGGTCCTCCCTGGACTGGAAACAAGCATCCTAGGACCGGTTTCGGGGTTTCACCCCTCTTCAGCCAGGATAGCTTGATTCCAGTGGCATGGAGAGCACGGGACCCACGTCTGGGCATACCCATCCCACTCGGGGTGACAAATGCAAAAACAATTGATGGACAGAATGCAGAACAATGTCATACATTCACCCCAGTACAGAGATCTGTGCCTAAATCCATCGTTTTTTTGCTCACCATGCCGTTCCAGTTTGAACCCAGCCATATGCAAATCAGTCCTGACCCTGTGCCCCATGGGAACAGTCCAGACCGAACTGCCTGGACTGGAAACAAGCATCCTAGGACCGGTTTCGGGGTTTCACCCCTCTTCAGCCAGGATAGCTTGATTCCAGTGGCATGGAGAGCACGGGACCCACGTCTGGGCATACCCGTCCCACTCGGGGTGACAAATGCAAAAACAATTGATGGACAGAATGCAGAACAATGTTATACATTCACCCCAGTACAGAGATCTGGGCCTAAATCCATCGTTTTTTTGCTCACCATGCCGTTCCAGTTTGAACCCAGCCATACGCAAATCAGTCCTGACCGAACTGCCTGGCCAGGTCCTCCCTGGACTGGAAACAAGCATCCTAGGATTGAAGCTAGCCTGGCTGAAGAAGGGTGATGCCCTGAAACCGGTCCCAGGATGCTTGTTTCCGGTCCAGGGAGGACCTGGCTTGGCAGTTCGGGCTGGACTGTTCCCACAAGGAACAGGGTCAAGACTGATTTGCATATGGCTGGGTCCAAACTGGGGTGGTGTGGTGAGCAAAAGAATGATGGATTAAACCCAGATCCTTGTGACTGGGGGTGAATGTTTGCATTGTCCAGCATTCCGTCCATCTACTGTTTCTTTTGCAGCTCTCATCCCTGATCCAGCAGCCTCTTCCCTCTCATTCCTGATCCAGCAACCTCTTCCCCCTCAATCCTGACCCAGCAACCTCTTGACTCTCATTCCTGGCTATGTGCTATAAACAAAAAGTGTTCCAGAACTTCTCATGAAGGTCATGAAAGTGTCCTAAAATCTGAATAAAATGCCACTTGTAAGGATTTTGGGCTTAATAAAAAAACCTGCCCTTGGCATTCATTTTGAAGGCTGAGGTACAAAGTTGGTTGTCAGCCTACTCATGGAAATGTACCATCCGCCACACATTGACTGCAATAGGCCTCTAGGACTGGTAGGTGGGCGTTTTAGTGACAGAAACTAACCTATATCCATGATCTGGGAAATTTCTTCTGAAGAAACTTATTTGGTTAATTTTGCAACTGCTTTCAGATACAGGCTGTGTTGATATGAAAAGGTGGGATTGTAGTCTCAGTGGCTTCAGGCAGGTGCACCCATGCTTAGACACTATTGCACAACGCATGTTCTGCTACACAAAATCCAAAGATTTATTCCACCGAGGGAGCTTACCTGCACAGGGTACAGAAGCCAAAGTGGTGGATGCAGACAGGGCCACAGGTAAGAAGAACCTGGAGAAGCCCTGTCTAACGCTTGAGGGAAACATATGTGGAAGACATGTATAGAGAACATATCTGAGGAAAGACGGTTCACATGACACTTGCTTTCTGCAATAAGAAATAAGCAGAACAGCATCAGAAGCAGGAAGTCTAACATAGAGCCATAAGGTTCAGATCCAGGTCGGATTTAAGGAATATCCACAAACAATAATGTTACATACAATGAATTAAAGGAAAGTACCTTACATAATTAGTAGTTATCTGGAATATCTGGTGTGGATCCATTCCTCCTGGATCTACGCTGGACTGACCTGATCTGTGGGGTCACGGTATCCCATATTACTTCCAGAAGAAGCGTCAGAGTGCAGCATAAACACTGGGCTCTGTGTTCTCAACAGAATGCCAAAGTCTGTTAGTTGAAACTGGACAATGTACAAGAGCCCATTGCAGCCCTCATGACATGACTGGAATGTTGACCTAATGGGGACACAAATGAAGCGTGCAAGACACGCCCTAGTAGAAGGGATACTGGGGGGAATTAGACATTCCAAGATAACAGCACGGGTCATGAGTCAATAAACAGAAGGGGGTGATTGTGACTCTAAATACATCTTGGTTCCACTTATGCAAGTTTCTAACATTACACAATTGTCATGTAACCACGTTAGGCTCTGAACGGTTGCTTCATAGGGCCAATCTGTGACATTTCCAGCATCCCTGCACTCTGAACATAAGCTGCCTAGAAGTGCCTGTGTTTAGTTACCAGGGAGTGCACTAAGCAGCTTTGGAAAGACGTTTATCTTCAGAAAGGGAGGCGGACAGGTCTTTTATCCCACCGGTCATTTCCCCGGTGGGCTGGAGCCCCGGTTTTAAAAGCCCAGGGCCACCCCAGGGCCTCTGTTAGTTTGCCCAGGTCCCCAAGGTTAATCGCAGAAGGCATGAGGAGGCTTCAAGAAAGAGAGGAAGAGAGGGAGGGAGGGAGAGGTAGAGAGAAAGTGATCAGCGAAGGTGAAGAGAGAGGCGAGAGAATGGATGGATGGAAAGAGATTGTTCGAGAAAATGAAAGAAGCAGGATAGTTGGAACATTTTTGCTAGGGCTACTATTTGTTCCTCAGTAGGGCCCTGAAGATTAATAACACTCACAAGAGGGGGGGGGGGAGAGAGAGAGAGAGTGCTTTGGGCAGCCTGGGAGAGGAGAGGAGAGAGCAAGGGGGGAAAGCAGGCGTGTGAGATGAATTGGGGACTGAGTATGAGTGCCTGGCAAGGCCTAGAGGCACGAGGAACAATGGGGAAACAAAGGTAATGGGGTTTGGGGGAAGTGGAAAGAAGCCAAAGTGCAGGGCAGGAGGGGAGAGCCTATTGAGGCAAAACCGAAGAGGTGGGGGTGCGAAGCAGACATGAGGTGTTCTGAAGCAGCAGATGTCAGGCACAGAGCACTGGCGCAAGGATTCACTGCCGCTTTAAGAAATATCTCCAGCACATGAGCAGGCGTATGCATGTCCAGTCATTTTAGAATGGTAAAAATACATTTTTACCATTGGGACCTGCCAATGCCCGGCAGTTAGACGAATCAGCAGGGGTCTGACAGGTAAGCCAACAATGAATGGGGATGGGAAAGGAAAGAGGGGGACTAAAAAGAGTAGGATGAGGAGGGCGGAGACCGGAGAGAAACCGAGGGAAGCGAAAGAGTCCCTCACCTGCACTGCAAAGCAAGGCCTGACATCAGCATTGGAAGGATAACTCAACCAGTCAAAAAAGGATGAGAGTGAATGTGATCACACCTGAGCCAGCCAATCAAAACACAGCTCCGCCAGTGTGCTGGGGTGAAAATAACGTAATAATTGCTGTGCATCTGCTATTGTAGTGCACCAACCGCCTGAGATCACCAGCCGCTGGTGAGGCAGAGTGGTTAGGTGGGCTGCAGCAGTAGGGCATTTAGACATTGCCCACTTTCCCTCTTGCAGGCAATGCTAGAATCCATGCATGCTCTGACTACAAGTGTGTGTGTGTGCGTGCGTGCGTGCATGCGTGTGTGTGTACAAGCATCACTCTGTTTCTCCCTGTGATGTTTAAACACGGGTACCTATCTGGGTGTACTGTAATGTTCATATTGCTTTTGCTGGAGATGTCAGGCATTGCTGCATTTATTTTCTTATTCTGTGTGATTACCATTCAAATTGTATGCACTATATTTGGGTTTGAGCAATAAACATTATAAAGATTTATCCCCTATTTCTTTGTCTTATTTTAAGTCTATTATTCCTTTATAAAAAAGGGTTTGGAGCTTCACTGTGTTCCTGAAGTCGTCTGGTGGCACTAATCATGACCAGAAACCCCTCCCGCACAGTACTGCTCAGTTGGTTGAGTATGGGTTGCAGTCCAACTGATTTCTAATTTGTTTTGGTGCATTGAACTAAGTCTTTGTACCAGGGGGTTTGAAATCCAAGCCCTGTGGCTTTTGGATGGGAGGACAGACCATGACATCTTTTCAATTCTCTCCTTCTCCTCAGTTTTTTAGAGCAGCTTCCCAAACAGCAATGTCAGGTAGCTCGCCTGCCTCTCATTTAATCTGCAACATTCTGTGCGGCCAATATTTCTAATTTTGGACTGGTACTGTCCAAATTGTAACACTGTTTTACTGTTCCAACATGGCCACCTTGTTTAGAACCATTATGGCAAGCACAACTGTCATACACTAAATACAATATACTATATAATTTAGCATTCAAAGATGTCATTGTTTACTGAGCAGCCATTTTGGAATGGTATTGTGCATTGAGTATCATTGTGTTTTTTTTTTTTATAACTCTTTTTATTGAAGAGCTCAATAGACAGTACAATAGCATTTACCAAAGCATGCACATTGGTGATCTAATTACATTGGTTCGGAGGACAAATGACAGGGTGAGGCGGAAACCATCATACAAACGAGGAGGAATCCACATCAAAAGAGCTTCGTTCTTTAGTCGGCTAAAGCCTCTCCAGCTTCCACAGGACCCTCCAGTGCCCCCCTGTAAGCTCGCCATGGCGCCCACACCTTCTCCCATTTCTTGATGCACCCTCTACCTTTGTAGACTGTTTCCTCTGCTCTCTGGCACCAATCCATGTCCTTTTCCCATTCTATCACTGAGGGGGGAAGTGTTGCCCCCCACCCCTTAGCTATGTTGCGTTTCGCGATCCCCGCTGCCAAGGTGAGCCATATGGTGATATACTTGGGCCAGACTGTCTCTCCCTTAATTATAAGTAGATGCCATTTTGCATCGAGCGGCACGTCAGTACTCACCACCCTGGCCATAATTGCTGTGACCCTGCGCCAAAACTGCGCAATTTTAGGACATTCCCATAGGATGTGGAGAAAAGTGCCCTCACTCTGGCAACCTCGGATGCACTGTGGTGATGGCGCCCTACCAATCCTATGTAAAAGCGTCGAAGGGTAGTAAACCCGATGCAAAATCCGGAGCTGGATCAGTCTGAAATGCACTCGTATTGCTATTTCCCTCGGGCCCTGGAGTGTCTCTTGCCACTCCTCATCCTCTATACTGCCCAGGTCATCCGTCCAGGCGGCCCTTAAGGCTGCCAGCTGGTCGGGCAGATTGTTCATGAGCTTCCGGCATATTGTTGAAGTTGCTTTCTCGGGGATAGGGTCAATTAATAATCTGTCCTCCAGGGGACGAGTAGTCAGGAAGGGAAGTGTCTCCTTTTAACTGACTCAACAGGGCATGCCTGAGTCTCAAGTAATGAAACCTCTGGGTCTCAGCCAGCTCGAATTCCTGCTGCAAGTCCTCAAATGAAAGTGGGGCTCCCTCCCTCCAAAGGTCACCAAGTCTCTCTATTCCTATGTTCTTCCAGCCTGTAAACACTTGAAGCGAGGCCACCTCTGTCAACCTTCACTAGACCACAACGGCGTTCTGCTGGTAAGTTTGTTGCGCCACCCCGGGGCCCAATTTGCCTCCCTCAATGCATTACACAACTACCGCTGTATGTGGGGGCCAACTAGAATCATTCTTTCGCTAATACAGCAGTGGCTCACAATTCCCTGCTGGCATATCGTCTCGATCTACCTTATACGCTGGCTCATCTCTGTCCGAGTATACCCAGTCGTTTACCACTAGCAGGTACGATGCCCAATAATAGAGTCGTATATCTGGTATAGCCAGGCCTCCATCATATACTCCTCTCTGCAGCTTATGCAATGCTATCCTAGGCGTACCTGCCTGCCACAGCAATTCCCGAGTATCTTGGGCAATCTTTTTGAAAACCGTCGGCGGGACGGGATAAGGGGTGTTCTGCAGAATATACAACAAGCACGGTAGGGCCATCATCTTGAAAAGGGCCGCCCTGCCCGCTATGGACTTTGGTAGGGTTCGCCAATGTTGCACATCACTATGGAGTCTCTCCAACTGGGGGCTAAGATTCCTTTCCAAAAACAACTGCTGATT
Source organism: Calotriton arnoldi (assembly GCA_963921515.1). Taxonomy (NCBI): domain Eukaryota; kingdom Metazoa; phylum Chordata; class Amphibia; order Caudata; family Salamandridae; genus Calotriton; species Calotriton arnoldi. Next base: position 206,000 of record CAWUFW010017647.1, on the reverse strand, counting down.
CCGCACTACCTGAATCCCCAAGTATTTAAGGCCCTCTGTAACTATAGGAGCCGTACACCGCACCGGTAGTCTCGGGGGAGGGGGGAGGGCCGCCAGCGGGAACACCACTGATTTGGCCCAGTTTATAGTATATCCCGAGTAGCTCCCAAATAAGTCAAAAAGATGAAGCACCCTGGCAATTGAGTGGTAGGGCCTTGCAAGATACAACAGGATATACTCAGCATACAACGATATACGATCCTCCCAGCCTCCCGGTGCCTCAATACCCCAAATCATAGGATCCCTCCTGATCCAGTATGCCAAGTGCTCTAATGCCAACGCAAACAGTAAAGGAGACAGAGGCCATCCCTGTCTCGTGCCCCTCCGCAAGTGAAATTGCCGTGACAGCACACCATTGACAAGCACTTGGGCCATTGGCCCCTGATAGAGGAGTCACACCCACTTGCAAAAATTAGAACCAAAACCCAACTTTGTTAACACGGCAAGCAAATATGGCCATTCAATACTGTCGAAGGCCATGGATGCGTCAAGCGCCATCAGCGCTGTTTGCGGACCAGAGGGGTCTTGCGTCGTGTGTAGCACTCCATATAGCCTGCGCAGGTTGTGTCGGGTGCTTCTATGGGGCATAAATCCCAACTGGTCCCTATGAACTAAGTTGGTGATAATCTGTACCAGACTATTAGATAGGGTCTTGGCCAAGACCTTGACCTCGACATTAAGGAGGGAAATCGGCCTGTAGGAGCTACAGCGGTCGAGGGGCTTCCCGGGTTTGTGTATTACCACAATAGTGGCCACCCGTTGATCGACTGGTAGCTGTCCCTCTTCCTGTGCCTCCTGCAACATATTACGTAGTGGTGCCACTATTTTGGAGGCGAAACCCCTGAATAACTCGACAGGCAGCCCATTAGGGCCAACCGCCTTTCTCACCTTCAAGGATCCCAATACCGTCGACAATTCGTCCTCTGTAATCTCAGCCTCTAAAGCCGCCCTGTCGTCTACCGAGACCATCGGCAATGAGAAGTCTCTCAGGAGCTCAATACAGTCACTTTCAGATCTAGTGCTGACTGGCGAATAGACACCTTCATAGTATGAAGCAAACACCTCCGCAACCTCTACGCTGTCTACGCGGCTAATACCATCCCTATGAGTATCATTGTTTTAACTGCTTCAAGCTGGCCAGTGCATTGTTTCTAGCTATATTGGAACTTTAGAAAACAATACACTATGCACAAAATCTTTGCAAGACAACTATCTGCTGCTTTCTATAATTTCATTTTTGCAATGTAAGCTAATGTCCGCGTAGTTTAGGTGGCAGCATGTTTTCTTTTTTCTTATTTTATTCTTTTAATTTATCTTCCAAATGCTTGTTGAGTTTTGTGTGTGTCTGTTTTGTTGCAGATGGGTATCATGCCTCACTTACTGAGTGCCTAAACTCATTATTGACGGAAGAGGCACTTCCAGTTATAAACCAAACATATTGGCATTGCCAATGCTTGTTTTAAAACATTTTTTTAAAATACATCCAACTCCTAGTTCACTGAAAAAAGGTCACGCTCTGACAAAACAATAGAATTATCAAGGCGGAATGTTAGGGACAATCCTGTATGAATAAACTGCTGACTCTGTTTTGAGAAATCTATTTCCCTTCCTGCTTGATGTTTTTTTTTTGGTTTGCTTCTTTTTTTTAGGTCTCGCATAGGCAGCGCATGCGCTGCCTCTACGAGGCATCAAGTAATTAGTATTAGTGGTGAAACTCCACCCATTGCGTTTTTTTTTGTTTTGTCCCTTGCCATTGGTTTAAATCTGGCATTGCTCTTTTTATCTCGCTGATTGTTGGCTGGTGGGCCGATGCGTCACTTCCGTTTTCTTCCGTTTTAGGAGGAAGCAGCATCGACCAACTACAGTTACGTTACGCTGCAGGGCGGTATTTTTCAATGTAGGGACTACTTTGTTGTTGCCTGGTGCCTCCTCTCACGCCCGGGCACGGTCAGAACGCACTTCGGCCAGCAGTATTTCTCTCTGTAAAGTACACAGCACTCGGGACCCTTTCTCTCTATTCCGTCCACTCGTGGAGTCTGGAGTGTGCTTCGCTCCACCAGGCTGGGTCTCCGTGGGAGGGGCGAGCTGGCCTCAGTCAGAGTGTCTCACTCCTGCAAGCAGTGCGCCGGCCCGCCTCTGCTCTTTCCTGGGTGTGTCAGCGCTTCCAGCTCAGAATCGCTCCCTTTCAAGGCGCAGGATATCTCCCGCCGCTCGCACTGGTGCTGTTGGGAAGTTTGGACTGACGTGCTGATTCACGTCAGTCCGCCCGGCCCAGCATCCTGTGGTGAGCGCTGCTCGGTCGCTCTGCGCCGTCAGACAGGGAAGAGGGTGTCAGTCTGGCCCAGCCCTGCCCGTGGCGGATCCTGCCAGGCCCAGCCCTGCATCAACACACACTGGAGTACACACGACAACACACACAGCCGCGCTGCTTACTAATATTGCACGTCGCCAGGGAGCTATATTGGGATGTGGTCTCCGGACACGGAGTGAGGCGTGACCCTGAAACATGAACTGCTGCTGTGACTTTACCCTCCTGACTGGAACATCCCATCCCACACCCACAGCTCGCGGAGACGACTGAAGGTGACCCGAGGCTCCTGACAGCCTCTTTGTCTCCTGTCCAAAAGTTTTACACTGTAGCTGGCGCAGACCCTGCATGGACTGCTCAAGGTTACCTTGCAGTACAACACAATACTGCTTTATTGGCATGACTAAATTTGGTGGTGTCAGTAAGTAGTCTCCGACCACCGCTTTTCGCGCCTCTCTGCCTTAAGACGTCCCAACCTGCTGCTGCGGCTCGAGGCGACCCCACAGGGTCAGCTGAGATTGACGTGGGCCGCTGACGTGAACTTCTGGCGCAATGGCATTTCTCTGCCCACCTACCTGCATTTTGTAACGCGTCCTCGTCTTCTTACCGGCTCTGACGAGTAACGTCATATATGCAGTATCATAACAGTGGTGGCCCAGGCCCTGATGCAAGCAGCGAAAAACTGTAACATATGGTTACCGTAGTTCATGTGTGTAGTACAAAATATATGCATAATTGGGTGCATTGGAGCCTTCTGCCCCACTGCCACTGCACCTGCTGCACTTCTTAGTAAAGAAGAGAATAATAGAAACAGAACACAAAGGGCTTTAAAATGAGAGGTAGAAGGCTGAATAAAAACACGCTCAAAATAAAGAAAAGGAAGTAAAGAGACATATTGTGGGCTGGCACGATTGAAGCTTGGCATTCTGCTTTTACTGCTGCCGGAGGCTACTTACATTAACGCGTTCACCCAGTTTTACAATGTGAATTTTATGGCGCTGAGAGCAGGGCTAGATAAAACAAAGGAACAGGCTGTGCAATTCTTTATGTGCAAAGCTTTTTCCTCCCGGAGTGTCTTTTTTGATCCAATGGTTCCAGCTGACATGCCCATATGGACGAGAGCGAGGCTGCCTTCCCACCCGGTGCGGCACTTTCACGCAAAATAATTTGAAATACTCGACCACTGGAATTATGCAGCATTAGAGGATCACATTATTCGGCAGTGTAGACTAAATTATGTAGCAAGAAAAAGCAAAGTATGTGACGTTATGCGGCACATTTTGTGGTAATAAAACTTCATTATTACGTCGAGCCTAGCGTAACAATCCAAATCCTGCTACTCCAGTCCTGGCTACTTTCCCTTAGCCAAGGAGGAATTCAGCTGACTGAGCCGTAGTCACACTACCAGCATTGCAGGATCCATGCTGGGAGATCCAGTGGTCAGCAATGATGCAATAAGCAGACTCACAAGTGTAACATACTCACATGCACACTCTCACTCAGATAAGCTCACTTACATTTACACACTCAATTCATTCTCACTTAAATGCTATTCTCACTCATTCACACTCCCTCATATGCTTTCACTCACTCTTGTGCACTCTCATAATCTTACTATCCCTTAGTCCCAGTTATTTTCTTTTACTCAGACTCTCTCATTCCCCTCTCTGTTTCACTCCCTTCCCTGTCACTCATTTTCACTCAATCACTTTCACTCACACATGCACACACTCACAATCCACCAGACACCTACGCTCTGCCTGACTCTCAATCACTGCCTGCATCTGCAAAAAAAAAGATACGTAAAAAACATTGTCAATTACAATGCCAAAAGCTCCAACTTTCACAAATGCGAGACCGATTGCATTGCAAATGCTTGTCTTACTTTATAACGCTCTTTGAATGTGAAATCCCCCAAAACTCAGCAAGACAGCTGCTTTGTCAGCACGCACTCCCAGGTCTCTCAAGTCAGTCGACATGCCTGAGCCATGCAAATCTTGCAAGCAAACACATTCATGAGCCCCCTGGGTGTTTGTAACCTAATTCTAAGCTGTAACTGGTTTGGCGACAGGTGAATTGGTTTTTCTAGACAGAAACGGGAGCTATATTAATGAGACTATTGTTCATGCTCTAAAGTGCTTTGTTTAGCTAGGGTGAATTTAGTTGTGTGTTCTATCCGGTGATTTTACTGCATGCAGTTTCTCTTGGGGTCCTTTGCCTAGTAGCTTAGTGGACTATTACATCCACTACAGGAATCTGTGCTCGACTACATGATCACAAGTTTCACTCCTGTTGGGTCCACTCATCCTTTCATCCTTACAAGATTTGGTAAAATGGGTAACATTGAGATATGGCACCATAAACATCTGCTATGGGTGACCATTGGCTTTTCAAGTCAAGGTGGGCAAGGCACTGAGCGACCCCAGGTCCCTCAGGTCTCCTGAGTCAAAAATTATCCTGCTTCGGGCTTCCGTCCCCATCTCATGCACTCATATTAATTCTCCACGTCCCCCTTATGCAGCAGAGGAGGTGATGCTGCTGCTAGACTTTTCACATTTCCATAGTCAAAATGCAAACAGCTCTCATCACTGCCATGCCCTTCCTTTTGCTGTTCACAGAAGCTTTGGAAAATGGTGTGAGAGAAATGAAAAGCAGGACTTCAGCACCTGCAAATTCAAACTTTCTGGAGGGAGTGAAGCCAGATCACTGCAGCAGCACGGAGAGGCAAGCAGAGTCCAGCAAACCTTGCATTGTTTGTAGGCGCTGAGCCACATACACTGCTGATGGCCCAGAGATCACCCGTGTCCTGCCCATGTTGGAGATGCTCTGCCTCTTGCACTGCAGCAGCCATGATGTATCATGTGTGAAAGATCCATGAGTTGACACTGCCCTTAACTGAAGCAGTTGGCTGCTGTGGTGCTGGAATGATTTTCTGATTCTGGTGGTGGCCAAGGGCATTAGCTCACTAAATGTATTGGGGTCCTAAGAATCCTGGTGTTACCGAAAGAGGGAGTGCAGCAAACGAACACAAGTCTTTAAGTGGAGAGATTGTGTTTGTGGGAGGGAAGGCGGTGGGTGAGATGGTGCATGTATTTGTAGAGCACACTTCCACCCACGGGGGTATGCTGGCGCTCAGCAGGTGCGTGTGCCTAGCTGTGCCTAGGGTAGGTGGCTACCTGAAAAGTCAGGTCTTCAGCTTCTTGCTGAATTCAAGACGAGAGGATGAGGCTCTGATGTGGAGTGGGAGCTCGTTTCACGCGTTCGGAGAGATGGAATTGAATGCCCAGTGTGTGCGAGTAACAGTCCTGCAGAGTGGAGGTGTCTGGGTGGTTGTTGGAAGGAGATGCTACTGTTCAGGTATGTTGGGCCTAGATTGTTCGGTGCCTTGAACATGTGTGAGGAGTGGGAAATGAGCGTGTTTGTGTATCAGGAGCCAGTGAAGCACCCTTCATGGCGTTAGCCATGCGAGCACACAATGGATAAAATATTGAGGGGGCTTTCGCACCCTACTTCAAAACTTGTCTGACACCTCTTTCCACAGCTAAAATTCCGATGTAAGCCCAATTGTTTTAACATTTGTAAACTTTTAAAAGAAGTTATCTTTTACACTGGTGCCTTTCACCTGCCTCATTATTTCATCCTCTGTAGGACCCGATCACAAGCGTGACAAAAGTTAGTTAACAAACGGCAACTCTTTGAAGCCACATAATGTAAACATGACAAGCAAATGTGCAGTGTGGCTAGTGACAGTTGTTCTCTGGGCGCTGGTAATTACAAACATCCTTTCACTGTATTTGAACAATGAGCTCATGCTGCATAAAAAGAAAACTGATTTTAAGGACTTGTTGCTTTCCATTGTCTTTCTGAACTGCCTCCAGGCCTGGGGGTGCTGCAGCTCCTTTGCACCCCACAGTTGAAATGCCACCTAGTTGTTGGGGTGAAGGCCTACTGGGGTGCTCTCCAGGAGGTTCTGCTCATGAAACAAAAGCTCGCCCTCCTGCTGCTAAAATGTTCCCTATTACGTGCAGATCAGGGGCTGTCGTTGCCAGTGCCACAGGCTTTATGCCCCCCTTTAATCACTACTGCACCATCAGGAATAGGAGGGAGGTGGTGGAGGTGGGTAGGAAGGGAAAGGGACCTGGACTTTGTCACTACCTGCAACAATGAAACACCCGGCCAAGTATCGAGTGGGCCTTGTGGCTTCTTTTGCCACACATCACAACAAGATTCTGATTTTGAAAAGGAGTCTCCTTTTTTTCTAATCAGGAAGGAATACACTTCCATCGATCTCGGTGCCTTGAATGAAATACAGCACAACTAGATTAGGTCAGAAACGTGTTACTTTTAACAGCCAATATTTGTGAGTCGACTCTGCACAGAAGTGAAATGAACACGGTGCCTCCGGAACACGACATGAAACGTGCCTGAGAGCTGGGACTCAAGTCCCCACAAAAGATACCTTCTTATAGAGCAAGATTTACATCTTGGCAGAGAGGGAACACCGTGGCAACGACAATGGAGTCCCTTCCACGCCAATACTATGGTTGCCCGCCCGATTTCATTTTGAGTTGACCATGGTCTGATGACGGCAGGGGCTACTCCGTCTCCGCCGTGGTCAAACTACTCCAATGGCCCGACGGAGTATGGGCCGTCAGACGTCTGGCTGTATGTCCACCTGCCTAATTTAGATGGGCAGACATGTGGCCATTTTTTAATACCCTTCACTGTCAGAAAAAATCTGACGGTAAGTGCTCAATGCCCCCCTCACTGTGGGAGGAAACTCCCAGGGTGATGTAGACACTATGGGCCAGTGCTTTAAATGGGGAAAAAAAAGTGCAGGTACTCATCAGATCGAGCTGGGGGGCGTGGCAAGGAGGCGGGGCTAGAGGCGGGACTAAGGGTGGGTCTAATGAAAAACATTTGAAGGGCTCAAGAATTTTTTTCGGTTGCGAATGATGACAAATTGTTTCCCTCTGCAATTTATTGTTGATGCCCTTGCATGTATTAAGTTGTATTAGTTGACAGACTATTGAAAGGTAACTATCAGGTTTCCCTTTTGTCAGAGGCACCTGTATATTAAACAAAACATTAAAAGGTGCAGAGACTTGTTTTACTGAAAATTAATTAAAGGAAAAAGACTACATCTTAAAATGCAACTCTGACCCGCATCGGGTGGAAGGAAGCCATCAGTTGTTATGCTGGGAGAAGAAAGTTATCTGGGGTCTCACAACCGAGCAATAATATTTCACCCTTTCATTCACTTTCAGATACTGTGCCACCCAGCAAAACCTAGTCCAAAATTCTGAGGGACTAGTAAAGGGATGGAGGCACATATAACCATGTACATATGAGCACGGTGTCACTGATGATGGTGGTCAGCAGGCCTGCTGTAGCCACTGTTTCTGATATGGGAGGCACCCTGTACCCACATGTGTTTGATGCTCAAAGCTTCCCTTAGGCCTGCTCCTTCTCCTCAAGTCCAAGGCTTGGCTTCCTCTCTTGGGTGCTTTGTGTTCCCTGGTGCTCCCACTCCTACTGTGTGGCTCACTTTTTTCATGAATACCAGATACAGCCAGCTGTTGTGTCAACTGGTGATGACAGTCTGGTGCACCTGATAGTGCAGTGGAACCCTACAGATTTCTAAGCTGCTGTAGTGGAAATTGGGAGGGGCATTGGGAGGGGCAGACATTTGGCACTTCTCGTTCATATCTCTGTACTGCTCACAGCCGCACACTTATGGATGCCTCCACAGCATTGTCCTGGAAAGACATACCTGTGATTTCCCGGCTAGCCATGATCCTTCCTTCTTTTGACTTCTCTGCCTGCTCCCTCCTTCCAGTGCGGGGATATGTGTCCTGGCCTGTAGTGGTGTGGGTGGTTCTTAAGCTCCCTGCCTGGCCTGAGGGGTCTAGCCCTCTGGCCACATCTGAAATTACAACTACATTCTTGGGACAATATTTACAGTAGTCTGTGTACCACTTTGCCAATTCACTAATTTTACATGGATGGAAATCCATTTTCATATTATACTTTTGTCACAACACAGTAGTGGCACTCTGTGGGTGCAGAACTCCCAAGCTGGAGTGTTGGGTGTGCATCCAGAAGAAGGCAGCAAATGAAAGATAAACCACACCTAAAATAGATGGTTTTACTTTATTTAGCTGAAAACTGCAGTTATTTTCCCCAGAAAGTTATGTGAATTTGCATCAATTTGCTATAAAAGGAGGTGAAGGGCTGGCTGTAAGTGTCCCTTCCCCAAGGCAGACAGTCTTTGACATGCAGAATTAAAACTGAATTTCCCCGTTTGTGATTATTGTAGGATGTCAGTAACATTCACTGTTTGGGGAATCTAGTCATTTCTGCATCTGTGGCAGGTAACTGGATATGGGCCTGTCCCAGTATGGTAAGAGCTCTGCCTCCAGACAGCCTTCCTTCCAGATGTCCGTGTCAGTCGAAGCCCTGGTCCTCACCCACCTGAATGGAGGCAACTCTCTGCCCATTAGCCTCCTTAACACTATTCAGACACCCATGAAAGCACCTTAACCACTGTAACACTTCCCATCATGGGCTTGTAGAAGTTGGCCAAATCCACCCACACTGAAGGTATTGTATTGTATTGTAATTGCATTTATATAGCGCTTACTACCCCTGACGAGGCGTCGAAGCGCTTTTTCAGTGAGTAGCACGCTACTCCGGAACCCAAGAAGGATTAGTGTTGAATTAGTATAGTGAAAATGTGAAAGTAATTTGAGTGGTGGATAGGTTAGTCAGTTATTTGGATTCAGAAGGATAGCGGAGGGATAGAAGAGGGAAAAACGTTTGCATTTATATAGCGCTTGTTACCCCTGATGGAGTGTTGAAGCGCTTTTGTTTGGAGAGTAGCACTTATCGGGTTTAAAGAACAAAGAAATACCAAAAAGTGTGACTGAGCATGTGTATGACAGCAAAAAGCGTACTTGGCAATCTGGAATAGGCCTCGTTTCTGAGAAATGCTTGATATCAGACACAAGCATTCTGGAAGCAATTCAAAGTGTGATCTAACATCATAGAAATGAATGAGAAACATTCACCAAGCCATGGGACGTCATGTCTTAGTCGTGTTTGAATGATTATATTGTTAGCTACATTCAGTGTTTTCTGGTAAATGCGCATTTTCAACTCCGTGCACATTATTCTTCCCCTTCCAGTGTGCCCCAATAAGGTCTATACTGTGTTTAAGTATTTTGATAAATCCATTCTTCCTCCAAGTATGTAATCTGAATTCTTATGATTGTTTGTTGGGCCTTTCATTGTTTAACTCCGTTACAAAAAAATGAGTCACATTATGGTAAACTTTATATTAGCTGATAAAAAAAAAACACATGACTTAAAAATACCACCCTCCCCTCAAAATAATTTTTCTATTCAGCTGCCGTCCCCGCTTTGGATAACACTTTTTTGGATGACGAGATACTCGCCTACCTCTACCGTCTGATGACCCTAGCCCTTACTTACTAGCCCCATGTCCCCTCCGATGCCCCATGTGTCTCTTTATATTTTCTCTTTTTTCAGGTGGTCACTCCACCTTTCATCTTAAATGTCCCCTCGTTTATCTCATCAAATTCCTTCTCTTGCTTTTCTGGGATACCCCTCCCCCACTTAAAATACCAGTCTCTGCCACTGCCACTGCAGCTGTCGCTCTGTCCTCACTCAACAGGCCCCTTCCACCGACCTGTGTCATTCTCGAAAGCCTTGGCTCTTTCTTGCGACACCTACCCACCCCCGACTCTCATCAGATGATCCTCATTTCATCCATCAGGTGCTTTATTTTAAACCCACTGCCCCGCGCCCACAGTGTATTCTCTAATATCGTTTGATTGCCCCTTTCTTCTTCTTCAGATAACCCCTCGATTTCTTCAGCTGACTGTGTTTATACCCCTTCACTTCTGAAAGCTCTCCTCAGTTGTCCCCTTTCTCACCCGCCAGCTGCTGTGCTATCCTCTCCGTCTTTTTCGCATAGAAGAAAGGGAAAGCCAGAGCAAATTGTGCTTTTTAAAGCGCTTCCCTTTCTTCCCGCGGCACAGCTTCCTGGCGGGTGAGGTCACACCAGAGGCGCAACTAGAGTCAAATTTCGGGGGGCTAAGAAAAAATTTGGGGGGGGGGGCTGATTCTTCAAGCAAAAGGCAGAGTGGAGCTGCAGGGGCTCTAAGAAGGGGTGAAAAACATCAAAGCCTCACTAACAAGCAAAAGGTCTTTTAAAGACCTGTGAAGTACTCTGGTGCGGCTGTGTGTGTGCCCGGGAAGATGTCTCATCCCGGGCTGCCACACACGACGGGGGGGCTGAAGCCCTTTGAATCCAATGGGCGTTGCGCGCCTGGGTCACACGTTGCTCTGCCTTGGTGCCATGGCGTCACTGCCCTCCTTGTGAAATCACCAATATGTGAGCATGTGCCGCAGTGTAGAAATGCGATGCATGCTCACATGACTATGTGTGACAGTGAGTACCGGTACTGTATTTGGTCACGGAGAAGTGCCGGTACTCTTGGGGGGGGGGGAGGAAGTGCCGGTACTCAGTACCGGTGAGTACCGGCCCATTTAAAGCACTGCTATGGGCCATATTATCAAGAACGGCGATAACATTATCGCTGCTTTAGCGGCAGGAAACTGCCGCTGAAGCGGCGATAAGGGGCTTGATAATATGCGCTATAGAATTCCAATAGAAGCCCAGGTTCTGGTGTGAAGGACATCAAACCTGGGCTTCTATTGAATTCTATAGGGCATATTATCAGCCTCTTATCGCCGCTTTAGCGGCAGGAAACTGCAGCTAAAGCGGCGATAATGTTATCGCCGTTCTTGATAACATGGCCCTTTGTTTCATTTTCAAAAATAAAATCTCACTTTAGGATTTTCGTTTTGAAAATAAAAAACAAATTGAAACTTTGAGGTATGGCTCCTCATTTGTGATAGAGTAGTCCAGCAAAGTTACAATGCATTGGCACGAACCGCCTTGACGGCGGTTCCCTTCAAAGTTTGAAAAGTCTCCAGGATTGGCGGACATTTCAAAATTTGGTAGGTTGCACCTCTTTCTGGGTGTGGGAGTAATTTCCCGAAAACTAAATCAATCACATAGTCAGTTATTGTTGGCGCGTTGATGAAGAGAGCTGGTCTGATGGCTCTCACTCTTTAGTACTTTTCACAATGATGAAATGCGGAGCCAGCAGAGATTCAGACCACGCTCCTTTCAACTATACACAGACCAGCAGGCACTTACCCTGCGGAGATATTTCTGTGGCTCAACACAATGAACCAGCGCAGGTACAGAGTCTGATAACTAAGTTTGGATGAGGGGGAGAGAAACTGAGAAAGAAAAACAGAAAGAAGGGGAAGATAGGGCGAGAGAGGGAGCAAGAGGATATGTGAGAAAGTGCAAAATAGGAACTAAAAGAAAAAGAAAATGAGAGAGGGAAGAAGAGAAAGATAACTGGAGAGACGGAGGAGGAAGAATAAAATGGATCAAGGAGAAAATGTAGACTGAAAGGAGTGAATGAGAGGAGGAAACAGAGAGAAAGGAGTAGAGAGATAATAAGTGAAAGACGGAAGGAGAAAGAGATGAACAAACCAGAAAGGGGGCGTGAGAGTGGATCTATATTACACGCAGGCTTGGCTCCTGCTGTGGCTCGAAGAGCCACGTTGGGCACCGGGCTCGGCTCTGGCTTCGCCCTACCATGAATCTGCAGGTTAGCCCTCCTAGATCTGCTAAGGTTTGCTCGGGTGCTGATGGGGTATAATGCAATTTTGCTCTGTGTTTCTGGGGTTACACAGTGCATGATAAATGGACACTACTTTTGTCCTGTATTGTGTGCATGAAGGCACATGTAAAACGTTGGCAAATCTGCCCTGTTATCAGCGCTTAATTTGTGCCAGTGTTAGCTGGTGCTTGGGACTGGCCCCTATTTATAAACACCGGCACTTAATTATGAAACTCTACCACATGGTGGGGATGCCTATCTTTTTTTAAGACCAGCAAAGTGTTTCCAGTTTTATATACTTAAAAAACATACTGAACTGGCTCGTCTAGTCCATCCTTACAGTGTGAGGTGGCCTGGAATCGTCCACAGGGTCACACTTGTATCTGTGTGATGGTGAGTGGGTAGCACCGGAAGTGGCATTTAGAAAACCTCACAGGGGCAGTGGGTGGTGTGCCCCCAATAAGTTGGGCATGGCACTTACTTTTTTACCCGTTATGGTATAGGGTTGAGTTCACTGGTCTTTATAATAGTGCACCTGGCAAGTTCCCACACAAATCTTCAGTTAATTCACCCCTTAGTTTCGAACATTTGGCTTCATTCGCTCCCCATCGTGTTAATACTTTAACAGGGTCGACCGGGAGTCCACAGCATATATAACCTACCCCCCCCACACCCCTAATCCGGCCGCATACTGTTCTATGATCAGAGCCTCATATAAGAGATGCTCTTTCTGTGTTTAAAAAGTTCCTCAAAATGCCGTGCGCTGCTTCTTGGAGCTACGTTTCCACCACAGCAACCATCAGCAGTAGTATGGAAATACAAAAGAACGGAGGGGCATATTATCAAGAACGGCGTTAAAAATTATCGCCGCTTTAGCGGCAGAAAACTGCAGCTAAAGCGGCGATAATGGGCTTGATAATCTGCCCTTGAGAATTCCAATAGAAGTCCATGTTCTGGTGTGAACCTGGGCTTCTATTGGAATTCTCCAGGGCAGATTATCAAGCCCATTATCGCTGCTTTAGCTGCAGTTTTCTGTCGCTAAAGCGGCGATAATTTTATCGCCGTTCTTGATAATATGCCCCGTAGTTGCGCTATTAGCTCTTCTGATACCGCTTTGTGGTTTCAAAAACACATATACTTGCTCGGCAACCTGATAAAAACAAATATTGCAAAATAAATAATGTGTCACCAACGTTCTGTTTTAAAATCTTTTTACTCTAAATCTTCCACCGCCCATCCCACTAAAAATAAAAAATAAACCCAAAAAAGGTTTGATATTCAACAACCAGAAGTAACATATTACCAATACCGAGTTAGGGTTTGTCCTCATTCTGCTCGCCTCAGAAGCATGAACGGCGAGTCAGCCATGCCGGGACTGTAACCAATGGACAATAATTGCCCCTGTCTATCACCTTCTCCAGCTGAACTACAGCGCCTCGAGACCCTCGGGGGCGATGCAGCCGCGCTCTACATATCCTGATTGATCATATCCTGATTGAACTACTGCTGACGTAGGTAGACTAGGTAGAAATAAAAAAAAGTGTTACCTGACACAGGTTGGCCGATCTGGTTAGGCTTCATTATTTTCATAGTGTAGGGGGCTCTGCTCGCCTGAGGCACGATACCCTTATGCATGGGCATCATGTTTGCGCAGGCAGAGGGGGGCGCCCCCGTGGGTAGGGCGGAAGAGAAAGGCACCAGGCAGAGGGCTAAGGCGGCCAGAACCGCGAAAACGCAGGGTTTATCCATGGTTGGCCCAGGCACCGTCCCGGCTGAGCTCTTCACCAGAATAAGATGCGAAGCGTCCTGTGCTGCGACATAAGAAGCCACCATGAGAGGGAGGACCTGGGCGGGATGTGGGAGGGGATCTGTCAGTCATGTTCGCACAATCATTCCATTATTCTTATGTACAGCAATCAATGCTGCTGCATAATCCATAGCATTATGTGTGTTAGGCGTCTGATGTTACAACAGTCGCGCGTTATAGCCAAATACTTTGTCGTGAGTTACTATTATATACTTTATTAATATATTTTAGAGCGTCGACATGGTCTAGGAGGGCATCAGGGCGCTTTACAAAGCAGTGTTATAGGAAATACACTCATAACTATATTATTGGCATAACATTGAATTACAGCAGCGCATAATATTAACATACAGAATTATAGATGGGTAACAAGTTCTACCCACTGTTGCTGCGGCAAAGCAGTGAATCTCTGGATTTTGAAATCCTTTATTACCGAGCAAATCAGACGAGTTAAAACACCAGTTTTCGCAGGAGATTCTCCTTTATTGGGCTGTTTTCTGGGTTCACATCCACCATGCTTGACCTGGCAAAATGTTTACTTGGAGTACACGAGTACAGTAAAACCACCTGCAAAATGACCATATGGTTTGGAATCTGAAATCAAAAGGAAATTCCCTCTTCCGTCCCAGCCGGAGCCGCAGCAGAACGCAGGGTGAGGTTATACACGTTGTAATGCACAATTTTAGGTCTGTGTAAAGAGAACTTGTCTGTATTGTATACCTCATATTATCAATTCTTTCAAAAAGTACTATAAGAAGGAATACAGCAAGCATGTGGGTTTTGGTCAACTCCGTTGAGTCATTGACTTCCATGTGTTTTTCGGGGTTTCGGTGTGGGGGTATGCCATAGTCCTTTTTAGGTCTTGTGCTGTCTGGTTGTGAAAGACCTGTTGTGGACTTACAAGACCTTACAGCGGCTTGCTGCCTGCCTATTGGCTTCATTGTCGCTCTCTCTTGTTTGCTTGCTCCTTATTCAATGTTTTTCCTTATTTCAGCATTTCCAACTTATGCTTGTCCCTCCCATGGAGCACAGCCTTTTTCCTATCATTCCGTTTGGCTGACTTCTCTCTTTATGCTGCTCACAGTTAGGGAACTTTTTAGGTCTCGCCTATGCAGCGCGCATGCGCTGCTTAGGAAAAGACCTTTTGAAATCGATTCAGTTTTGCTGCCACAAACGTGCACGCATTGCATTAATTTGAATGGCAACGCGTGCACGTTTGGCGATTCCCTTGCGGGAGCGAGCTTTCAAACCATCTGTTTGTAATTAACAGATGGTTCCTGCTCGCTCCCGCAAGGGAAACAGGCGCAGGCACCCTCCTCTCTCCCCTCCCCCTGCGCCTCCTCCTCGTCAAACATTTTTTTTATTTTTTACTTTTAGCGTGAGGCGCGCGCGCTTGTTTTATTTATTTTGTAGCTCGTTATGGCAGAGACATCTTTAGCTTGATGTTGTTTAGGTATTTACATCCTAAGTTAACGGACTACAAACTTAGAGGGAGGGGAGGAAAGTCCCTCGTAAATTGTTTCAGGCCGTAGGAATTTCCTCCCAGTTACAAGTGTGTGCTTACAACCTCAAGTTATTGCTCGAAACAGCATAGTGTAAAACAAAGCGATGAATGAACGAGCTTAAATATTTTGGGCATAGTGCTTCCTGCTGGGGGAAATGAGAAAGACAAAGGGAAGACCATGTGCAGCTTTGTCTTTTTAAGCCCTGGCTGAATGCTGTGGAATGCAGTCAAATTCTTTCGGGTAAGCTCTCTTTGATGTGGCACATTACGCTCCCATTTGTAGTGCTGATAATGTGAGTATAACATTAGGAAGAAGACATCATCTGTGGTAGCTGCCGCACGTGCTAGGACGTAGCCATTTGGAGCTTTCCACGGCCCCCTACCCCAAGTTCATAGTTATGTTATGTTGAAATGACTTCTAAAGGGCACGGCTGGCACTAATCACCTATCTGGTCACATCCATTTTAGAAATATTTCTATGCCTACTCTTTTTTTACATGCCCTATGTTTCTCTTCATACATGTTCTGTTTTGCCCTCCCCTGCACCTCCCACTCTTTCTTTTGACCGCAGCTTTTCTTCTGTTTCCTTCCAGGAAGGACACTCGAATAGTTCACGCTGTGGACCAAGAGCAGAATTAAGGAACTGAGGCGTAGCGTTTATGAGATGACCTCAAAATGAAAAGCTGAAGTCGCCTCTCCCTTTATCAGCCTCCACTTTAAGCCTCAACGTTACCCTGTGAGATGCTTGAGAAAAAGGAGAATCACACAAAGGAACGTTTTATGGAATTTTGGTGGTGGGGAAGATAGATGTGAGGGGGCGCGAACGTATACTGAAATTAGTTACTCGTACACCTCTTACTGTACTACCAGATGAATTTGTAGGCATTGCATCTGAACAGTTAACCAAGGAACAGAGGAGCGTTGAAGTGCCACACATCAATGCACACGTTCTGGTTTTCATGTATTTTGAAATAAATCATGCATTTTCTCTTCGTTTCATTGGCACACAAATGTTATGCTCAGCATGTGTAAAGTTCCGCTTCTTTCTTCCCTGGCACTTCATGGCACAGGACTATAGACGGGCTAAGATCCACGACGCCAGGGCCTGACTTGCCGGGCGGTACTCTCTCTCCCTGTCATCACTTTATCAGCATGGCTCCAGCACCCAGCAGGCCCGACAAGACAAGTAAGCTGCTGGCCGGACCACACAGCTGTGCGATACAAAAGGGGATGATGGACGGAACGTTTGAGCCAATCAAACACTCACCCCCAGTCAACTGATCTGGGTTTAATCCATCATCATTCTTTAGCTCACTCCACCACCCCAGTTCAGACATGGCCATATGCAAATCAGTCTGACCCTGTGCCTCATGGGAACAGTCCAGCCCGAACTGCCAAGCCATGTCTTCCCTGGACCGGAAACAAGCATCCTAGGACCGGTTTCTGGCATTCCAGCCGTCATCAGCCAGGCTTGCTTGAATCCAGTGGCAAAGTGAGCAAGGGACCCACGTCTGGGCATACCCCCGCCAACTTAGGGCGAACAAAGCGATACAAAAGGGGATGATGGACGGAACGCTTGAGCCAATCAAACACTCACCCCCAGTCAACTGATCTGGGTTTAATCCATCATCATTCTTTAGCTCACTCCACCACCCCAGTTCAGACATGGCCATATGCAAATCAGTCTGACCCTGTGCCTCATGGGAACAGTCCAGCCCGAACTGCCAAGCCATGTCTTCCCTGGACCGGAAACAAGCATCCTAGGACCGGTTTCTGGCATTCCAGCCGTCATCAGCCAGGCTTGCTTGAATCCAGTGGCAAAGTGAGCAAGGGACCCACGTCTGGGCATACCCCCGCCAACTTAGGGCGAACAAAGCGATACAAAAGGGGATGATGGACGGAACGTTTGAGCCAATCAAACACTCACCCCCAGTCAACTGATCTGGGTTTAATCCATCATCATTATTTAGCTCACTCCACCACCCCAGTTCAGACATGGCCATATGCAAATCAGTCTGACCCTGTGCCTCATGGGAACAGTCCAGCCCGAACTGCCAAGCCATGTCTTCCCTGGACCGGAAACAAGCATCCTAGGACCGGTTTCTGGCATTCCAGCCGTCATCAGCCAGGCTTGCTTGAATCCAGTGGCAATGTGAGCAAGGGACCCACGTCTGGGCATACCCCCGCCAACTTAGGGCGAACAAAGCGATACAAAAGGGGATGATGGACGGAACGTTTGAGCCAATCAAACACTCACCCCCAGTCAACTGATCTGGGTTTAATCCATCATCATTCTTTAGCTCACTCCACCACCCCAGTTCAGACATGGCCATATGCAAATCAGTCTGACCCTGTGCCTCATGGGAACAGTCCAGCCCGAACTGCCAAGCCATGTCTTCCCTGGACCGGAAACAAGCATCCTAGGACCGGTTTCTGGCATTCCAGCCGTCATCAGCCAGGCTTGCTTGAATCCAGTGGCAAAGTGAGCAAGGGACCCACGTCTGGGCATACCCCCGCCAACTTAGGGCGAACAAAGCGATACAAAAGGGGATGATGGACGGAACGTTTGAGCCAATCAAACACTCACCCCCAGTCAACTGATCTGGGTTTAATCCATCATCATTCTTTAGCTCACTCCACCACCCCAGTTCAGACATGGCCATATGCAAATCAGTCTGACCCTGTGCCTCATGGGAACAGTCCAGCCCGAACTGCCAAGCCATGTCTTCCCTGGACCGGAAACAAGCATCCTAGGACCGGTTTCTGGCATTCCAGCCGTCATCAGCCAGGCTTGCTTGAATCCAGTGGCAAAGTGAGCAAGGGACCCACGTCTGGGCATACCCCCGCCAACTTAGGGCGAACAAAGCGATACAAAAGGGGATGATGGACGGAACGTTTGAGCCAATCAAACACTCACCCCAGTCAACTGATCTGGGTTTAATCCATCATCATTCTTTAGCTCACTCCACCACCCCAGTTCAGACATGGCCATATGCAAATCAGTCTGACCCTGTGCCTCATGGGAACAGTCCAGCCCGAACTACCAAGCCATGTCTTCCCTGGACCGGAAACAAGCATCCTAGGACCGGTTTCTGGCATTCCAGCCGTCATCAGCCAGGCTTGCTTGAATCCAGTGGCAAAGTGAGCAAGGGACCCACGTCTGGGCATACCCCCGCCAACTTAGGGCGAACAAAGCGATACAAAAGGGGATGATGGACGGAACGTTTGAGCCAATCAAACACTCACCCCCAGTCAACTGATCTGGGTTTAATCCATCATCATTCTTTAGCTCACTCCACCACCCCAGTTCAGACATGGCCATATGCAAATCAGTCTGACCCTGTGCCTCATGGGAACAGTCCAGCCCGAACTGCCAAGCCATGTCTTCCCTGGACCGGAAACAAGCATCCTAGGACCGGTTTCTGGCATTCCAGCCGTCATCAGCCAGGCTTGCTTGAATCCAGTGGCAAAGTGAGCAAGGGACCCACGTCTGGGCATACCCCGCCAACTTAGGGCGAACAAAGCGATACAAAAGGGGATGATGGACGGAACGTTTGAGCCAATCAAACACTCACCCCTAGTCAACTGATCTGGGTTTAATCCATCATCATTCTTTAGCTCACTCCACCACCCCAGTTCAGACATGGCCATATGCAAATCAGTCTGACCCTGTGCCTCATGGGAACAGTCCAGCCCGAACTGCCAAGCCATGTCTTCCCTGGACCGGAAACAAGCATCCTAGGACCGGTTTCTGGCATTCCAGCCGTCATCAGCCAGGCTTGCTTGAATCCAGTGGCAAAGTGAGCAAGGGACCCACGTCTGGGCATACCCCGCCAACTTAGGGCGAACAAAGCGATACAAAAGGGGATGATGGACGGAACGTTTGAGCCAATCAAACACTCACCCCCAGTCAACTGATCTGGGTTTAATCCATCATCATTCTTTAGCTCACTCCACCACCCCAGTTCAGACATGGCCATATGCAAATCAGTCTGACCCTGTGCCTCATGGGAACAGTCCAGCCCGAACTGCCAAGCCATGTCTTCCCTGGACCGGAAACAAGCATCCTAGGACCGGTTTCTGGCATTCCAGCCGTCATCAGCCAGGCTTGCTTGAATCCAGTGGCAAAGTGAGCAAGGGACCCACGTCTGGGCATACCCCCGCCAACTTAGGGCGAACAAAGCGATACAAAAGGGGATGATGGACGGAACGTTTGAGCCAATCAAACACTCACCCCCAGTCAACTGATCTGGGTTTAATCCATCATCATTCTTTAGCTCACTCCACCACCCCAGTTCAGACATGGCCATATGCAAATCAGTCTGACCCTGTGCCTCATGGGAACAGTCCAGCCCGAACTGCCAAGCCATGTCTTCCCTGGACCGGAAACAAGCATCCTAGGACCGGTTTCTGGCATTCCAGCCGTCATCAGCCAGGCTTGCTTGAATCCAGTGGCAAAGTGAGCAAGGGACCCACGTCTGGGCATACCCCCGCCAACTTAGGGCGAACAAAGCGATACAAAAGGGGATGATGGACGGAACGTTTGAGCCAATCAAACACTCACCCCCAGTCAACTGATCTGGGTTTAATCCATCATCATTCTTTAGCTCACTCCACCACCCCAGTTCAGACATGGCCATATGCAAATCAGTCTGACCCTGTGCCTCATGGGAACAGTCCAGCCCGAACTGCCAAGCCATGTCTTCCCTGGACCGGAAACAAGCATCCTAGGACCGGTTTCTGGCATTCCAGCCGTCATCAGCCAGGCTTGCTTGAATCCAGTGGCAAAGTGAGCAAGGGACCCACGTCTGGGCATACCCCGCCAACTTAGGGCGAACAAAGCGATACAAAAGGGGATGATGGACGGAACGTTTGAGCCAATCAAACACTCACCCCCAGTCAACTGATCTGGGTTTAATCCATCATCATTCTTTAGCTCACTCCACCACCCCAGTTCAGACATGGCCATATGCAAATCAGTCTGACCCTGTGCCTCATGGGAACAGTCCAGCCCGAACTGCCAAGCCATGTCTTCCCTGGACCGGAAACAAGCATCCTAGGACCGGTTTCTGGCATTCCAGCCGTCATCAGCCAGGCTTGCTTGAATCCAGTGGCAAAGTGAGCAAGGGACCCACGTCTGGGCATACCCCCGCCAACTTAGGCGAACAAAGCGATACAAAAGGGGATGATGGACGGAGCGTTTGAGCCAATCAAACACTCACCCCCAGTCAACTGATCTGGGTTTAATCCATCATCATTCTTTAGCTCACTCCACCACCCCAGTTCAGACATGGCCATATGCAAATCAGTCTGACCCTGTGCCTCATGGGAACAGTCCAGCCCGAACTGCCAAGCCATGTCTTCCCTGGACCGGAAACAAGCATCCTAGGACCGGTTTCTGGCATTCCAGCCGTCATCAGCCAGGCTTGCTTGAATCCAGTGGCAAAGTGAGCAAGGGACCCACGTCTGGGCATACCCCCGCCAACTTAGAGGCGAACAAAGCGATACAAAAGGGGATGATGGACGGAACGTTTGAGCCAATCAAACACTCACCCCCAGTCAACTGATCTGGGTTTAATCCATCATCATTCTTTAGCTCACTCCACCACCCCAGTTCAGACATGGCCATATGCAAATCAGTCTGACCCTGTGCCTCATGGGAACAGTCCAGCCCGAACTGCCAAGCCATGTCTTCCCTGGACCGGAAACAAGCATCCTAGGACCGGTTTCTGGCATTCCAGCCGTCATCAGCCAGGCTTGCTTGAATCCAGTGGCAAAGTGAGCAAGGGACCCACGTCTGGGCATACCCCCGCCAACTAGGGCGAACAAAGCGATACAAAGGGGATGATGGACGGAACGTTTGAGCCAATCAAACACTCACCCCCAGTCAACTGATCTGGGTTTAATCCATCATCATTCTTTAGCTCACTCCACCACCCCAGTTCAGACATGGCCATATGCAAATCAGTCTGACCCTGTGCCTCATGGGAACAGTCCAGCCCGAACTGCCAAGCCATGTCTTCCCTGGACCGGAAACAAGCATCCTAGGACCGGTTTCTGGCATTCCAGCCGTCATCAGCCAGGCTTGCTTGAATCCAGTGGCAAAGTGAGCAAGGAAACAGCTTGAAGTACTGTACAGCAACCTGATTCGTTCTGGCAGCTCTCAATGTCGTAATTTAAAATCGTAGTTGGCATGTTAGATTCTGCATGAGGCATCAGATACAGCATGGCATGTCCAATCATGCCTGGCATGACTTGGATCGAGTCTGGCATGTCAGATGGAGCCTTCTGCGCCAAATCAGGCAGGTTATGACTTTTATGTCGGATCCATAAGGGTGCATAATTAAACTATTCAATCAACTTTAGGGGCTGAAATGTTACCATTGATTTTATTGTCACCTGAAGAATGAAAGGCTGAGTCGGTTGGGGATCAATCTTTTGAGTTGCAAGTGTCTGGATGGTTCTCAGCCTCCCGAGGTGTTTTACTGGCATGGTTGGGCTTTTCCCTGTGATTGCTTTTCCTCCTTAAGCTGGAACTGTTCTCTTGGCCCTTCTCCTGGTTGAATAGATGCAACTGAACTTTGGTTGTGAGAATTCACCCAAGAGTAATAAGATTTCATCCTCTTGTATATCTGTGCAAGTACTCTGAGGATGAGCTGCTCTTCTGTAAACTGAGATAGGCCATTGCACACTTATCGTTACTTTTAGTATGAGCGTTTTTATTTTTCCCGTTATTGCCATGATGTGCACAAGTCAACAACTATATTCCTTAATATGCTTTCACAGTAGAATTGTTTCATGTAATGGTTTCTAATCTTGAACTCTTAAACATAAGATTATAACAAGGAAATTAAGCAACATATATTTTGTTATGTAAACTTGTGTTAAGCGTGTACTCTGATTTGGTAGTCTCACATTGTACATATCTCTCTCTCTCTCTACCTCTACCTCTCTACCTCTACCTCTACCTCTCTACCTCTCTCTCTACCTCTCTACCTCTCTCTCTCTACCTCTCTCTCTCTACCTCTCTACCTCTCTCTACCTCTCTCTACCTCTCTACCTCTCTCTACCTCTCTCTATCTCTCTACCTCTCTCTCTCTCTACCTCTCTACCCTCTCTCTACCCCTCTACCTCTCTCTCTCTCTACCTCTCTCTCTACCTCTCTCTCTCTCTCTACCTCTCTCTCTACCTCTCTCTCTCTCTCTACCTCTCTCTCTACCTCTCTCTCTCTACCTCTCTCTCTCTACCTCTCTCTCTCTATCTCTCTCTACCTCTCTCTACCTCTCTCTCTCTACTTCTACCTCTCTCTACCTCTCTACCTCTCTCTACCTCTCTCTCTCTCTCTACCTCTCTCTCTACCGCTCTCTCTACCTCTCTCTACCTCTACCTCTCTCTCTACCTCTCTACCTCTCTCTCTCTACCTCTCTCTCTCTACCTCTCTCTACCTCTCTACCTCTCTCTCTACCTCTCTACCTCTCTCTCTCTACCTCTCTCTCCACCTCTCTCTCTCCCTCTCTCCCTCTCTCCCTCTACCTCTCTACCTCTCTCTCTACCTCTCTACCTCTCTCTACCTCTCTCTCTCTACCTCTCTACCTCTCTCTACCTCTCTCCCTCTCTCTCTACCTCTCTCTCTACCTCTCTCTCTACCTCTCTACCTATCTCTCTACCTCTCTCTACCTCTCTCTCTCTCTACCTCTCTACCTCTCTCTCTACCTCTCTACCTCTCTCTCTACCTCTCTCTACCTCTCGCTCTACCTCTCTCTCTACCTTTCTACCTCTCTCTCTCTACCTCTCTTTACCTCTCTCTACCTCTCTACCTCTACCTCTCTACCTCTCTCTCTACCTCTACCTCTCTACCTCTCTCTACCTCTCTCTACCTCTCTACCTCTCTCTCTCTACCTCTCTCTCTCTCGACCTCTCTAACCCTCTCTACCCCTCTCTACCTCTCTACCTCTCTCTACCTCTCTCTGCCACTCTCTACCTCTCTGACTACCTCTCTCTCTACCTCTCTCTCTCTACCTCTCTCTCTCTACCTCTCTCTCTCCCTCTCTCTACCTCTCTCTCTCTACCTCTCTCTCTACCTCTCTCTCTCTCTACCTCTCTACCTCTCTCTCTACCTCTCTCTACCTCTCTCTCTACCTCTCTACCTCTATACCTCTCTACCTCTCTCTCTACCTCTCTCTACCTCTCTACCTCTCTCTCTCTACCTCTCTACCTCTCTCTACCTCTCTACCTCTCTCTACCTCTCTCTACCTCTCTCTCTACCTCGCTGCACCTCTCTCTACACCTCTCTACACCTCTCTACCTCTCTCTACCTCTCTCTACCTCTCGACCTCTCTCTCTACCTCTCTCAACCTCTCTCTCTACCTCTCTCTCTTTACCTCTCTCTACCTTCCTCTCTACCTCCCTCTCTACCTCTCTCTCTACACCTCTCTACCTCTACACCTCTCGACACCTCTCTACCTCTCTACACCTCTCTACCTCTCTACACCTCTCTACCTCTCTACACCTCTCTACCTCTCAACCAGTTGAATTCCGGGAAGCCCAAACCATCAGTATTTCAAATCTGCGCGTGAAACGTGGGTAGGATGAGCCGTGCAGCTCAGAAAGGGATGTTCTTTTACATAATTTGTATTTAATAGAATTGGGAAGCAGGAGAACAGTCTCACAGTTGAGATAGGGATTCACATACACTGGTGACCGCTTTTGAATTGGCTTTAAAACCATTCAAAGATGGCTGCAGCGTCTACGTGGGATGCGGTGGACTAAGTGGGAGCCGGAGCCTGATAGCACACTGCTTGTCCTTTTAAAAAAAACAAGCATTGGCATAGCCAATAGGTCTCCCCTTTGGGACCTTATAAGTGTTTAGTTATCCAGTACAATATCCTTGGTGCAACAACATCAAGTGTTGCATGGCTAAACACTTATAAGGTCCCAAAGGCGAGACCTATTGGCTATGCCAATGCTTGTTTATGTTTGGTTGAGCACTCCATGAGGGTGCGCACGTTTTCAAGCTTTCGTCCGTGTTTTCTTCCCCCTCTAATGCCCATCCTGTGCTGCACGTTGCTCTCATATGTGTGCTGCTTTCTCTCATGCACCTCTCCACCACCCCGGCTCTCTGTGTTGCACTCCCCCCCTTTGTGCATTTCCGCCCAGTGTTGCGTTCATCCTCATTTGCTTCTCACTGCCCCGTGTTGCTCTCGCTTGTGCTTCTCACCCACTGCCCCGTGCTTTTCTCTCCATAGTGCGCTTCTCTCTCCACACCCTCACTGTCAGCTCCCTAATGTGCTGCTTTCCCCTGCCCTACCTCTCCTGCTCCGCTCACTTCCTCCTCCTCCATTGCCCCCTCCGCTCTCATGGTTCTTTTTTATTTACCGATCCATGTGGCTTCCACATACTCAGGGCTTTAGTCACAATTACCGTAGTACTATAAAACTTACTACAAAGCGCTGTGCACAAACTGCACTTTTGAAGTAACCTACACTTTTGTAGTAACTTACACGTTTAGCTTACACGTTTGTAGTAATATGCACATGTAATTTACACTTTTGTAGTAGCTTACGCTTCTGTAGTAATTTACATGTGTAACTTATACTTTTGTAGTAACTTACATGTGTAACTTACACTTTTATAGTAATTTACACTTTTGTATTAAGTCCAGCACTACACTTTTATAGTAACTTACACTTTTGGATTAAGTCCAGCACTACACATGGTCAACCACTGGTACTTCAACAGTAATGCAACATAACATTTTACTAAAAATAATTTCAATTAATTCTGTACATTGCTCTAAATAATTATTAAGGCACAATAAAAAATCACTTTTTTCGTCGGGTTGGAATTTTTTAAATTTAAACTTCATAAAAATAATTTTAATATATTTTAATATATTTCCAATAATTAAAGTTTTAACTGAAAATGAATTGTGCTGTACCATTTTTCTGTTGTGTTCTACATCTGAAGTAAATCCATAAAATGAATTTACAGTCACATTTAATGTACATTTATTTAAAATATTTATTTTTGAGGCAAGTCATTTTTAAAAATAATTTCCATAACCTTTACCATGCGGAGATCTCCTCCTCATCTGCAGAGTCACCTTATGGTAAAGTATAGGGAGAATTTAAAAAATGCATTTAAATGTAGAATAAAATAGAAAAAATGTCACAACACTATTAAATTAATTCTGAATTAAAACTTCAATTAATGGAAATATATTGAATCACATTAAAATGTTTTTTCTGAAGTTCAAATGAAAAACTTTATTCCCTCCTGAAGAAAAAAATATGTTTATGTGCATTAACAATTATTAAAAGTGATGTATAGAATTAATTACAATTAATGTAATTATTTCTAATAAAAAATAATGTTATATTATGTTTTAAATTAAAAATAGAGTATTAAATATTTTACAATATAATAATATATATGTACTATATTTATATATTTTAACATTATTTACATGTATTTATATTTTAACTATTTTAAACAACTAATTTAATTTACTATTATTTCCTATGGGGTTTCATTTTAATTCCCTACCTCCATTATTATCTATTAGAAGGTAAAGCAGATTCAGTGGTTGGCCATGTGTAGTGTTATGTTATGTCATGTCATGCCATATTATGTTGTGTTATGATATGTTATGTTGGGGGGGCGTGGCTAGGCGCCTGACTAGCATGGCGGCGTCTCTGTGAGGCTCCCGGCACCGGCGCGGGGAAATCCTGTTATATCGGAACCCCGAGTGAAGCCTTTCACGGGAAAATATCGGTGAACCGATGTAGCAAGGACGCGACGACGCCCAAAGCCGCTTGGGGCTAAGGAAAGCAACTTTTTGAAGGTAACACACTCCTACGCGAATTCGCGGCGTCGCGGCCGCCATTTTGGGATTTAGGCTTAAGCGACGAACGTTCTGCTGCCTCATAAGATTTGAACCAAGGCTGCCTCGATATGCCTGATATCTTATTTGGACTACAGTGACTTTATTGACCACATGACTGGTGACATTGTCATGGCAAGTCTGTCCCACAATGATTTAATGTTCCACAGCTGCTGAGGAAAGGTGTTGCGGCCGCCATCTTGTGCCTTTGTCTCACAACTCCAGTGCGGCGAACCTTATAAGGCCTGCTAATTGTTCTTTTTTTTTTTTTCTTTCTTCTTTTAATCATTTCCGCTTGCGTTGTCACCTTAAATGCTGGATATTTTTGAATAATTCATTTCCTTTGCTCTAAATGCTGACCTTAATGTTGCAACTTAAGATGCAGGTGAAGACGCTTCAAGGGAGTACAGTACAGGAGTTATAACGACTTCAGTGATTTATATCCTTTACGATAATGGTTATTTGATACCCCTTCATAGGCCACATTAGTACACCCGGTTGTTAAGTCTGTATTTAAGGAGCTGTATATTCCAGATGGAAGCTGTTTCCTTATTATATCTATAGTTCATGGGTAGAACGAGAGGCTTCCTACACAAAGCATCAAAACCACAACGGTTTTTTATTAAAAACTCTACACTCTTCTCACAGTTATCCAAGCTGGAAGACACAGATTTAATCGAGGCAGAGAGCGCAAGTACAATAATGAATTCTTCACAAGCAACGCCAGGAAAATCTAACGTGAAACGGCTGAAGAAAGACCCTCCTTCGCCCCCTAAGCCTGCTTCTCCAGCTACAATGGAATTGCTGCTACAGGAAATAAGATCTCTTAGACCCTTCATGGAGGAGACTAATTCCAAATTGCAAATCCTTTCAGACAACTGGTCGCAACTAGATACAAGACTTACTGCAGTAGAGCATAATGTCTCCTCCCTCAACGAAACTACTAAGAACGTCAATTTTCTACACTCTCAAGTTTCGACACTTCAGAAGCAGGTCAAGGACCTTGACAATCGTAATAGAAGAAATAATTTACGTATTTATGGTCTGGCGGAGGGGGTCGAGGGTACAGACTCTATTGCATTCTTCAAGTCGTTCCTCCCTAAAATCCTACACATGTCAGATGATACTGTGTTGAACATCCAACGAGCCCATAGATTGGGACGAGCCTCTGCTAATACTTCCTCTTCACAAAGACCAAGGGGAGTCATTCTTTATTTTCTAGAGTATACGGACTTACTGAAAGTGTTGGCAGCAGCCAAAGCTATTCAACGGATCACATGGTCCGGCTCCACACTGTTCTTTGCGCAAGACTATTCTAAAGCTACAGCAACCAGACGTAAAGCATTTCTCAACATGAGACCCGACCTTCGCTCCATGGGTGCCAGATACGGCCCTCTTTCACCCATGTCTTTTTAAGGTCACCCACAATAACAGAACAACGACCTACTAAGATCCAGTTCGTTTGCAGAGCTTCATCAATTCGCACAAGACAAATCCTACGACCGCTTCAGGCTTTTCCTCGCCGCATATCACATGAACTATTGAATTGCATATTTGAGATGCTAATATCCTTTTGATTACAGGTTTTATGAAGTTAGTCTCATATACGTGCTGACAGTTCTTCTTCAACAGCACCTCAGTTTATTTGTTCTTTTTTTATGCTGTTTGATGGCCTTGAATTCTTGTTATTAAATTTTAATGTTCTTGGGTTTATGGTTCATCTTGTAAACTAAATTGTATTTCTTGTTCTTTGCTTCACAGTTATGTCTAATCGTCAAGACGGTCTCCCCGAGTCCTGCCGGGCTCTCCCTAGATGACTGTCTGCTCCATGTGGTTCCTCACACCCCCTCACCCACATTCCCTTTTTGTAGGTATGTTTTTTGTTTTGTTTTTTGTTATCTGTTTCATAATGTCTTTTGTTTCTCGATATGTCTTGCCTTTTATGCTTTTTTGTTTAATTGGTGTCGTTAGTACTCTTATTCTCTCCCATATGTTTGACTTTACATGCATACTTACTGTTGCATATTCAAACTTTACTATTTTTTTATTTTTTCATTACTTATTCATTACACTTTTCTTCCTTTATATTACTAGGCTCTGCTCACATATCTGGCATCAAACATACGCCTTGTTTCTCCCTTTTTGCCTAGCCCTTTATCTATGTATTTTTATTGCTTTCTCACTCTATCTTAGTCTCACTGAATTGGACTCTCGCTTCGTGTTCTCTCTTCTTTCTTTCGATATCCTATGCCTTTAAAATTAATTTCTTGGCAGGTTAGGGGATTAAACTCTCCCATCAAAAGACAAAGAGTTTTATCCCACCTGGCTAAATTAGGTCCGGATATAGTATTCTTGCAGGAAACGCATCTAACAGAGGTTGAATCTTTAAAGTTAAAAAGAGGCTGGGTGGGGGAAGTTTTCTTTTCCCAAGGAGATGGTAAACGCAATGGGGTTAT
This sequence comes from Calotriton arnoldi, assembly GCA_963921515.1. Taxonomy (NCBI): domain Eukaryota; kingdom Metazoa; phylum Chordata; class Amphibia; order Caudata; family Salamandridae; genus Calotriton; species Calotriton arnoldi. Next base: position 177,276 of record CAWUFW010017647.1, on the reverse strand, counting down.
GATATTGTGCAGTAAAACGCTTCCAGTCAAACTTATATCACAAAACATGGATGAAAATGGTCGATGGTTGAATGTAAAATTGTCATTGAATGATGTCTTAGTTTTTTTTCTTAATGTATCTGCTCCCACTGGTGGTGATATGTCTTTTTGGCATGCATTAACAAAGCAGATTACTCACTGTATTGAAGATAATTTTATATTAGCTGGTGACTGTAATCAGGTCTTTGATCCATTTATAGACAGAAATTATAGAGTCAATTTTATCCCTAAAAGGTCACACAAATCCTTTGTCCATGCCATTACCCAACACAAACTTCTCGATGCTTGGCGTTTATGTAACCCGACCATTAGAGAATATACTTTTTATTCTCCTGTTCATCAAACCCAGTCTAGAATAGATTATATTTTTGTTTCTCACAACATCACGCAGTCTCTCATAAATGCAGAAATTGGCCCCATTTTGTTATCTGACCATGCCCCTGTTTCAATTGGCCTCGATTTACTACCCAAAATTGATTCTCCTAGAAGATGGCGTTTTAATAACTCCCTTATTCTGGATTCAACGTTCACTGATTCTTTTATCACCTTCTTCAGTGAGTATTTTGCGTTCAATCAAGATGAATCCTTGTCATTTTCAATTATCTGGGATGCTTTTAAGGCTTCAGCAAGGGATTTTATCATTGGTTTCACCGCTAAAAAACGAAGAATTGCACGCAAGATCACTAAAGATCTCCTTCAGAACATTAAGAGATTAGAACACTCTTACTATACTACTCATTCGAAGAAGTGCTTAACTACTCTTATTGATGCCAAAATGCAATTTAATAAGAAGTCTACAGATAATGCTTCCTTATATTTATTGAAAGCTAGCACAAAATTTTATGGGGGCAAAAATAAAGTAGGGAAAATATTGGCCAATTACTTGAAAATCCGACAAAACAAGTTAAATATTGAATCTATTTATGATGAACATGCTGCTTTAAAATTTAAAGATGCAGAAATATTGAAGGAATTCTCTCTTTTTTATGAATCACTATACGCATCCGAAACACAATCCACGGATCATTCATTATCACATTTCTTTTCCACAATACAGAAACCTCAACAATGCCCTCTTGATTTGTCCTCTTTGGAATCAGAACTAACACAACATGAACTTTTGAAAGCTCTCCAATCTCTTAAAAAAGATAAAGCACCAGGTCCAGATGGATTCACCGTTGAATTTTATCTTCACTTCTCTAAACTACTTTTACCCAAACTTCACTCTTTGATACAATCTTTTTGCTCCCTTAATAACTCTGCTGGCTCTTTTTCAGAAGCTCACATTTGTCTCATCCCTAAGGAAGGCAAGGATTCCAAATATTGCAAAAATTACAGACCCATATCTTTGGTCAATATCGATTACAAAATTTATTCCAAAGCATTAGCCCTCCGTTTGGACTCATATTTACCGGAGTTGTTGGGCAAAGAACAGTCCGGCTTTGTCAAGGGGAGACTCATAACTGATAATACACGACTCTTTTTCAATGTTTTATCAAAATCCTCACACTTAAAACAACCCCTTGCAGCAATAGCACTAGACGCGGAAAAAGCGTTCGACAGAGTGGAATGGAATTACTTATTCTATACCCTTAAATGGTTTGGTTTTGGCCCCAATTTCATTTCTTTCATTTCTCTCCTCTATTCTAACCCACGAGCTGCAGTATGTGCTAACGGCCTCATTTCCTCATTCTTTGATTTAGGCAGAGGAGTCCGACAAGGATGCCCTCTTTCCCCCTTCCTTTTCAACCTCGCCTTAGAGCCATTTCTTTCCAAATTACGTCAAAACCCAAACTTGTATGGTTTTCAAACCGCGACCTCTCATGTTAAATTTGCAGCTTATGCTGATGACATTTTGCTTTTTATGTCCAAACCAGAGGATTCAATTCCGGCCTTCTTAGAGACAGTAGGTTCGTTCTCACTTGTTTCTGGTTACAAATTAAACAACGACAAGTGTGAGAGCTTGCCCTTAACTAAATATACCTTTAAATCAGATTTTAGTACCTCTAGCTTCACTTGGAGCCCTAGATCCATCAAATACTTAGGATTACACTTCACCCCTTCAATCAAGGACACAGTAGTACTGTGCATGAACAAGTGCATTCAAAAACTTTCAGAGTTAACCGCCAAATGGCATCCTCTTTATTTATCATGGTGGGGGCGCTTAGACACTATAAAGATGATGTTATCTCCTATAGTTTTATATACTATCTCCAACATCCCAGTTCATATCCCAACTAAACTTTTTAAAAGGATCAATTCAATCCTTACCTCCTTTTTATGGAATAACAAAAAACCCTGAATGTCTCTTTCGAAATTGACTCGCCCTAAAGCAGAAGGCGGAGTTAATTTTCCAGATTTTTCAATGTATCAAAGAGCATTCCTTTTTCGTCAAGCTTCGCTTTGGTTGCTAGATTCTATTGATGATTCCCCTCTCTGGACTTTAATAGAACGTCAATTTCTATCCCCTTTTTCTTTTCACGAATACCTATCTTTTCACGTAAACCACAGGCTCTCTCAACCCCTATAATCAAACTAACCTCCAAACTTCTGGAATCAACTTCTTCATTCTCCCACACAAACAAAGACTCCTTCCTCAACTCAACAATTTGGCACAATAGGAATGTGCTCATTCGAAACAAACCCTTTTACTGGAAAACCTGGAGACAAAAGGGACTAATATGGATTCATCAACTATTTTCAGGATTGGATTTCATACCTTTTTCCTCACTCAGTCGCTCATTTGACTTACCTGTTTCATTCTGTCATAAATACAACCTACTCAGAAACGCTGTGATGAATGCACAAACTCAACTCACTAATCCACCTGTTATCTCCACCACATCGCATACTTCACCACAACTCTATACTTTATTAACCACCATGCCCAAAGCATCTGTCATATGTAGTTATTTACAAGATAAACGTATGGCTCGACAGAAGTCTAAAATAGAGGAAGCTTGGGGGGCTGATTTCAATACGTCTTGGTCACTATCACGTTGGCAACACATATGGGTCAAACTGCGCAAAGCTTCCAGAGCTGCAAACACAACGCAAACATTGTTTTTCATATATAACAGGCTTTTACTAACACCACTTGCATTAAGTAAAAGGATTTCGACTTTGTCAGATACTTGTTGAACTTGTTCATCCTCAAATGCAGATTTATTTCACATGTTATTCTCGTGCCCATGCATTCTTACTTTTTGGAAACAGGTTTGGAATCAAATTAATTTAATTTTTGGTACCACATTTTCCTTTGCCTTCACTCACATATTTTTAGGCAGTCTCTCACCTATTTGGGATAACATTACGTTTAATGTCAAAATTATTGATTTGTTGATAGCAGTTGCCTTTCAGCAGATCACCATTAACTGGAAAGATTTTACAAAGATATCATACAGGGCTTGGTGGTATGCCGTTTGTCACAACCATAGACTGGATACTTCCTTCGTCTATCCTATACATTTGGCAACGAAAAGATTAAATTTGTGGTCGCCTGTTACAACCTACATCGATGTAAATGCTAAACGAAGTGTTAAGTTGCAACCATCTCAACAAGAAGTTCTTAAACCACCTTAACTCCTCTAAAACATTCCCAAATACTTCTATAATCTAGTGATGTTCATACTGCATTTCTATTGTTTTGTTTTTTCTGATTTATTAATTAGTCCAATTCATGTAACTTGAGTGTAACGGTTTAACCATGTAATGATGTGAGTTCTTTATTATGTACCGTATATTGACACCTTTTTTTCTTTTCAATAAAATTCTTTTGAACTTAAAAAAATGATATGTTATGTTACGTTACGTTAGGTTGTGTTACTGCAAAAGTGTAAGTTACTACAAAAGTGCAATCTGTGTATAACAAAAAATAGTAAACTTACTCAAAAGTGGAAACGTATTCAAAAGTGTAAGTTACCTTTGTGAATCAGAACCCTCAGATCGGTAAAATACCAAAGCAATTGGCATCTATTTCATTCAGCCACATGCCTGCTTCTTGATGCAAGGGGAAGCATATGTTATCATGCATGTGTGTGCCAGCGGAATGACGCAACCACCATCAGAGGTCACAGCACATCCAAAGTCAGTCCAAATCTGTAGTGTAGGCATTAGCCATCATCATAAAAAAGAGGAAGTCCACAAGATGTTCTTTATTTCCTTTTATATGTCCTTTATTTTCTTGCCACAAGCTGGAGCGGATATGAACCGATTCCCATACTACAGGTCTCCTATCACTTGCATTTTTACGCTCGTTTCTTGAAACTCTTCCATCTGAAGCTACAACTTGCCTTACACAAAAAAGAAAGAATTTTTTTTCATTGCTAGTCTTGAGAAAGTCCTTTTGGACGAAACACGTGTCGGCTGCCTGTTGCTTATGTTATGGATTGTGGCAAGAAAATAAAGGACATATAAAAGGAAATAAAGAACATCTTGTGGACTTCCTCTTTTTTAAGATGATGGCTAATACCTACTCTACAGATTTGGACTGACTTTGGATGTGCCTCGGCATATGTGCAACACATTTGGGGACTTCATAGGGGATTGTATCTCCTTGGAGAGCCAGTTTGGTCTTCTTAAGGCGGAGGGAGGCCTAATGCTTGGAGAGCACCAAAACATACTAAGCTTTTGAAAATTACTTTCCGACGGACGGAGTGGGTGGATGTGCATTCGCAATTTGGCAACTCTGCCTTGGTTCTTTGTGTAATAACCATCAGAGGTCACGTCAGCGCACCTTTTTGCTTTTTTAAAAATAATTTGTTTGCTGATGCTGCACAGTAGTGGAAAAGAGTATTTTTGCGTTTCCCCCACAGCTATACAGGATTGCAAAAAGGCAATAGGTTCCAAAGGCGAGACCCACTGGCTTTGCCAATATTTGTTGTTAGGGAAGAGGTGTGGCGCCGCGGCCAGGGAGACTGACGCTGGAATCTGGGGCTCATGGTTCGATCCCCGGCACAGGCGGCAGGTCAGCCTAGCACCATGTGACTCTGGGCAATAGCTTGCTTAATCTTCCCGACGGCCCCCAGCGCCGGGATGCCTTCAGGTAGCTGTTCATGCTTTACAAATACTGGATTTACATTTATTTACTGCAGATGCAACAAGCATCTTGTATCCTTTGATACCTTCACCTTGCTGGCACATTGACATTTTAAATGCTGATTTATGACGGTTTTCTTTAGGAAATGCTTGCAATTTGGATGCCTTACCCTGTTCTAACGAAACAGTCCTATTCACTCTTAAACCTCCGTTTATTTAGCTTTGTTGTCACGGTAACAATTGCTGGATTTATGGCTTTTTATCACTCACGAAGTAAAGACGTGTAAGCACAATGGTGTTCTTAAAGGTGCAAAGAATAAATACTGACCCTTTGTCAAAAGTATCGATGCTGCAACATTTTCTGTGAATGTTGGGCACTTGGGTGCAACACACACACAAAGCAGCTAATTACTAAACACTTCCCCTAGTGTTAAGGTCCGTGCATGTACCTTGTCATCTGCAGTGGCATTGAATCTGGCAACACAAATCGAATTCATTAGCTGACTTCCAAGGTTCTTTTTCATCTCTTAAACATCTCAAAGTGATGGATGGAATGCTTGAATTAACCTCGGTCACTGATAATTACTCGGGCCGTATTCCTGTCCACCGTTATTTCACCCACCATGCCACCTCAGTTTGGACCCAGACATATGCAAATCAGGCTTGACCTGCTTCAATGAAAACAGTCGAGCTTTAACTGGCAGGCCAGGTCCTCCCTGAACACAAGCAACCCAGGACCTGTTTTGCTCTTTTTAGTGCTCATCAGCCAGGTATAGCTTGGTTCCAGTGCCACAGTGTGCACGATACCCATGTTTGGTCATATCTGTGTCACGGAATTACTCAGGCACATCCCAGTCCATCGTTATTTTGCACACCATGTCATGCCCTAAGGGCATAACCAGTCATAGGTTGCTTGTGTTGTTGTTCAGGGAAGACCTGGCCCGACAGTTTGACCTGCACAATTCACAATGAAGCACGGTCAAGGCTGATTTGCATATGTCTGGGTCCAAACTGAGGTGGCATGGTGTGCAAAATAACTATGGACTGGAATGTAGCCCGAGTAGTTACACGTGACTGAGATTAATTCATAGTTTCATCCATCACTTTTTGTATACTTCACTATAAAGTAAGCCATTCTCCCAGCCAACATAGTGCTTCCTGACTTCTCCTTTCCAGATCTGGTCCTGGGCTTCCTTGCAAAGTCTACAAGCTGAGGGTACTCCTCTTGTGCCTTGAGGAAATCATCCTGGGTAGGCCCCCCAGAAGTGAGCAAACCGTGAAGCAATGGAAGCAGTACAGACTCCAGCACTCGGTCTGCTTATCCCTTTCCATCTGGAGTGGAAGTGAAGGCCTCCACAGCCAGTGCAGTCCCAATCTGCTTTTTCCTGTAAACTACCTTGTACTGCTGTGCAGCCTCTGCTCTGGTCAACTCAACCAACACTGTCCAAGGCATAAAGGCTTCTGGTCTTGGCACTAAGCCAGGGGAAATCAAATCAATGTCCAAGAGACAACCAGCACCTTGCTTCTCTCTCACTCTTACATTTACCCTGGAGCCTTGCCACTGATTTCTACTTCAACTCAGGCAAGCGAGTACTCTATGCCTTCATCACTGACTACCAAACCTGCATCCTTGATGCCAGTGAGAATCAATCACATCACTTTGGGCTTGAAATACTGCCTCTCAACCATAGCCCTGAAAACTCCAGTATCCCTCTCAGTAGGCACCTTCCTCCCATTGAACCTGACTTTCTGCAGAAACCCCATAGTGTTCGAATGAATGTGCTTCAGAGCATCTGGATCCATTTCCCAGACTTCCATGGCTAATAGGTTAAGAGAAACAGGGCCCCCTCGGATCCCTTCTCACTAGCTATCACCGGTGCAGCTGGTACAGGGACTTTCACGTGACAGTCTCTTTCAAAGTTTCCCACATAGTGGCACTTGTAACAAGTCACCACCTTGGACTAGGAAGAACAGTCCTGTCCTCCCTTCTCATGATGCTCCGGACACACAACTACTATTCCCATTTTGTCCCTGCCCTCTTTGGGTCTCTTGGGAATTACCCTGGCCTTTACTTTCCAATTTAGAACCAGTCTGTGGAGAGTTCCTCTCACATTTTGTTTTAGAACCATGCTGCTCTAGCCCCTTGTGAAGCCTGTTAGTTAACCACTTGTCTGCCAACAATGCAAGTTTCTCTGAATCCCTGTCTGTCAGATCTGACAGGCACTGTCTAAGTTGGATAGAACACTCCTCCTTGAATCGATCTGTTACCACCAACTGGCTAAGGGAATAAACATTCTTGACCTTCATACCTTTCACCCACTCATTCTAGTCACGCAATACACCATAAATTCAAGTTTCAAATGGAACACCATCTGCCCTCTTGCATTCCTTGAACCTCTGAAAGTAGTGAGCTGGCTTCAGCCCAAACCATTTAATCTGATCTTCCTTCATGCACTTGTAGACCGTCTGGTCTCCCACAGGCTTCCTTCCAATGAAGGCTGTGCCTTCCAAGAGCAAGCGACCAATTAAGGAAGCTACCTTAGACGCCTCATTCAAGACCTTCCGCTTACAAGTGACTTCAAAGCTCACAAACCATTCCAAGATTTTCTGCCTTTCCACATACACATATGCAAGCTCTCTTGGAATCTTAGACATGACCTGGCCTGAACTGGAGGTAGAGTTGCGTCTCTCAGATGGAGCTGTTTCTGTTGCCATCCTACTCCTCTCTTTCTCCAGCTCTCAATCCGTTTCCTTTTCCCTCTTCTCCAGCTCTTTTAATTTTTCCTCCCGATTTCTCAATTTCTCTTCCTGTCCCAATTTCTTCTGTCTCTCCTTCCTCCGCTACTCTTGTTCCTGGAATGCTACCCTCAGCTTTTCTCTCTCAAACTCCCTGGCCTTCTCCTAGTGCTCAACTTCAGTTTTCTGGAGAGCCAACTGCAAGTACAGGGTCTCTACAGGACTCAAACTACCCAAGGGATTTACTCCTGGAATTGGTGACAGTGGTACCCTAGAAATTAGAGGTGGTGTGCATATTGGGGAAATTCTTGAAAGTGCATTAGGGGACGCACTTGGCATGTGTCTGGGATAGGGGACATGTAAGCCTGACTCCACAGTACCCTCCTCCTGGGTTCCTAACATGGTTTCCTCCCCAGAGTCTCCCATAGCTCCTCCCTTTCACCCAGTCTCTCAAACTGGACCTAATAAAATCAACAAGGACCTCTCTGTCCTTGCTCCTCAGAGCCCTCTGTCCGTGCATCGATCCTTCAGCTGATCCATGGTGCTAAGGTCTACTCCTAACCCTGTGATCTCCATTATTTACATGGGCAGAGTTTGTGTGAAAAAACGTAGACTTGTGGCACTGGCAAACATCGGAAATGTCCTAAATCATTGAGATGGAGTGAGAAGAATTTAAGGGGGTCACCTGCACACGAGAAACCTATGACAAGTGTATTGGTGCCATGCACAATCTTTCCAATTGAGCCTATTTTATGGACTCGAACCAGCCATAGTGAGTCTTGTTGAATACTTGGTGAAATCATGCATATTAAAGCATACAACTCTCAGTATTTATAGCAGTTAAAACCTTACCGGCGAAATACACTTATCATGCCCTATGAGGTACTGAAGGCAGGCAGACCTAATTGTTGCACTTAAGTTGGGGAAAGAGCAAAATGTAGCAGTCAAAAATGTTCTTATTGTGGGCTTCGCTCCTGCAGTTGTACCCATTTCAATTACTGTGTCAAAGATCAACACCTGGCTTGTGCCTATTTAGACCCCGCAAACCCCACATCTTAGAGTTTTGCGTTTTTCTGACGCTTTTTGAGTGGGTTTGCGTGACGAACATTCAACGTGCATATGGAAGCGCAATGACGTCATCCCTTATTTTCTAGTATCTGGACTGTGTTGCTATCTTTCTTTCGCTCCAAATCTTTTTTAATGGAGAATGGTTCAAATATCTACCCAGACAGGGTTATGCTCAGTATCCCTGTAACCTCCATAAGCATGCCACTAGTAACTCAAGTGGGCGAGAGTCCTTTTAAAAACCACCTAGTGTGTCCCTAAAGGTGAGGAAAAGAGAGATAAATGAACTGTAGGCAATGGGTTCCCTCTCTATTTATTAATTGTGTAAATTGGAAATGGCCTCTGCAGTACTTGCACCCTGAACTCCTGAAGAATTTAGGTGTCCAACCGCTTACTGCCTATTGTCAGAAGCCTTTTCAGAGGGCCACAGAGTGAGCAGTAGTTACTGGGTAAACAACAAGGGGGACAATGAGGGCTTGATAAAGGTCCACCGTACTTGCCCTGGGTAGAACTAGAAGACAAAAGAGGTACGGTGTTCCTGGGTGGCAAGTTGGCCACCTGGTTAGTACTCAGAGTGGTGGGGAGGTGGGAAATACCTCCTTTTGGAACTAGGACCCTCACACACCCAGCAAGCTAGGTTTCATGCTTCATCATATGGGTCTGCTCCTCGTCGAGCCGGCGCTGCAATGCTCGACGGGCACCCATAAAGGGGCTCTTTATCGGAGATCTTTTGTTCCTTGCCGTATAGGTGCCGTGGGTGTGAGGGGCGCTGGTAAGATGTAGATGTGGTGTGTGGGTTAAAACAGGTAAGGGAATCCTCTATAATTATTTTTATTCTGGAGAGGTCACAACCTGATTAAAAAGTAAAAAGAAGGAGGGCGACTATTTTGTTTTAATCTGACAAAAATTACGCTCTACCCCTTAGTGATCAACATGTTTCTCGCCTATAAAATGTCTCTAATAGATTAGTTGGCGATTCCTCAGGACCTAGTGACTAAATGAAAACTATCTACAGTGTGTGGTGTGGTTCTACATACCACTTCTTCTCTCGGTAGGACGTTGCCCCGGAGAAAAGCAGCCAACCTCCAACCCCAGTCCGGCTCACCTACCCGCTCCGCTGCATCCTGATGCAGCGGAGCGGGTAGGTGAGCCGGACTGCTCTGAGCGGGAGCAGCGACACTACGTTAAGTGTCCATATACTCCGCTGCGGTCTGATGAAGCAGCACTTGAATCCTTAAGAGGTTGGCTGCTTTTCTCCCATATGATGAAGCATGACACCTAGCTTGCTGGGTGTGTGAGGGTCCTAGTTCCGAAAGGAGGTATTTCCCACCTCCCCACCACTCTGAGTACTAACCAGGTGGCCAACTTGCCACCCAGGAACACCGTACCTCTTTTGTCTTCCAGTAGTTACTGGGCCCAACCATGGGGGTTGTGGGCTTCTGCTCCTGCTGTTCTGGGCCCAACCTACTACGGGTCCAAATAATGTACCAAGCAAAGGCACATATATATCTCAGCATGCACATGCAAGAGTCACACACTGCCAGGTGCAAAACTCATTCACCATGTAAGCCAAGGGTGAGTTAAGTCCACAGCAGGTGAACTTTACTTGAGTGGGCCATAAGGTAAACTTTATTGTATAATTAATGAAAACCATTACAAACCATAACTCTATAACCATTGTATAGATCTCAATAAAAAAAGGAAAGCAGTAGTTGTAAAAGTGACAAACTGGGGTGGCACGGTGAGCAAAAAAATGGTGGATTAAACCCAGATCTTTGAGACTGGGGGTGAATGTTTGCATTGTTCAGCATTTTGCCCATCATTTGCTCTTTTTGCTTTTGTCGCCCTAAGTGGGGAGGGAATGCCCAGACATGGGTCCCGTGCTCACTGCGCCATTGGATTCAAGCTAGCCTGGCTGATGAGGGGTGATACCCCGAAACTGGTTCCAGGATGCTTGTTCTCGGTCCAGGGAGGATCTGGCTTGGCAGTTCGGGCTAGACTGTTCCCATGAGGAGCAAGGTCAAGACTGATTTGCATATGGCGGGGTCTAAACTGGGGTTGCGTGGTGAGCAAAAGAATGATGGATTAAACCTAGATCTTTGTGACTGGGGGTGAATGGTTGCATTGTTCAGCATTCATTCCATCATTTGTTCTTTTTGCTGTTGTCGCCCTAAGTGGGAAGGGGATGCCCAGACATGGGTCCCGTGCTCACTGTGCCACTGGATTCAAGCTAGGCTGGCTGATGAGGGGTGATACCCCAAAACCGGTCCCAGGATGCCTGTTTCTGGTACAGGGAGGAACTAGCTTGGCAGTTCGGGCTGGACTGTACCCATGAGGAGCAGGGTTAAGACTGATTTGCATATGGCTGGGTTCAAACTGGGGTGGCGTGGTGAGCAAAAGAATGATGCATTGAACCCAGATCTTTGTGACTGTGGCTGAATGTTTGTATTGTTCAACATCCATTCCATCATTTGTTACTCCCGGCTAGGTTTACCATTTAAAATTGATTTTCTCCCATTCACAGTTGTCCTTAAGCCTTTCAGTTCCAGAGACAACGCCCTTGGCACAAGTTTGTTCCACATGCCCATCAAGTGCCCTAAGGGGATACATAACACATGACTTTGCATGGATGACAGTACCATTTAAAATACATCCTACGATTAAAACTAGCTTATTACAAACATAAACTCCAGGATTAGCCAATTTTATGATTGCACTCGACTTTCTGAATTTTTCTTATACAGCTTCTCTGACTTATCTAACACAACCGTAAAGAATTATATAAAATTGGTTGCTAATTTCATGTCTGTTGGGTTAAAACATTCTCTCACTGCTGAGGCACAAGATCTTATTTTCGAGCATCTGAAGGATGGAACTAAATTTTAATCGTTCTATGTAAATTCCCAGCCGCAACAGATGAGGTGGTCCTCTGAATCTTTCCAATTATCACAGAAACAGCATCTTTGAGATGATTGGACATTTCTCTATCGTATCTCCATGTTTTCTGTAATATATCAGCCACCACGTAAGACTGAGGGCCTTATTACGACTTTGGCGGTGCAAGACCGCCAAAGTCGTGGTGCTGCCGCCCTCCAAATTAGGAGTTAAATCCTGGTCTGGTGGGTGGTACTGCGGCGGTCTAAGGCAACGGTCTGCCAGGCTCCTTGAAGAGCCAGACATGCAGACCGCTGTTCTCAGAGCGCGACTGCACCTTCCTGCACGGTGTGGCATACTCGCCACACCGTGCAGGAACTGGAGGATACAAAACCAGGGGGCACTACATGTGCTCCCCGCATGCACCCCAGGCCTCTCTGCCACCCTGTACATGGCGGGATCACCGCCCTGAAAAGGGCAGTGGAAAGGCAAATCCTAATATGCTTGGCGGTGCCGCAGCGGCACCACCAGCATATTAGTGCTCCTGACCCTAACAGCAGTCCTGTGGCGGTCAGACCAGAACACTCATAATACTGCGGGTGGGCCCACAGTGTGAAGGTGGTTGGACCGCCACCACGGGTTCAACAGCCCTATGGACCGCCGAACTCGTAATAAGGCCCTGAATCTCATTTGCAGTATATAGAGTCAGTAAAGTGACAATGTGCTTTCTTAAAGTTCATCGTGCTTGATTTAAGGCAAAGGAACAGAGTAGTCTGGGTCTTTGGTTGATAACCTCACCTCCCCTCCCCCATATCAGGGATCTCTAATAGTTTCACTGGTCTCTTTATTTTATTGAGATGGCTTTCCCTTATTTCCGTGCAGAATGCACTTTGCTCCATATCGCAACCCTCAGGGTATTTTTATTTACAGTTATACCAAAAATCTTAAATGTGGCGGGCTTGATATACAGACTGACTCAGGAGCTTGAATTCTAGACCAATTTGAGCTTGTGACGTGGATGGCGGTAAAACAAAGAAACGTCAGAACAAGTTGCAGTACCAGAGCTCCAGCGACTTATTCAACAAAGGAGGGATCTCACACCAGAGTCCCATAGCTGTGCCATGAATCTAGCTTTTATTTCACCAAGTAGGGATTGCGACGAGGGAACGGGGAGATTATTTGCAGATCGTAGCATTGTGTATGTGAGATTGCTCGCTTTGATGTTCATCTCCTTTTGTTTAATACCACAGGCCCAAATATTTGCATGTGCCTGCTGGTGAGATGTGTTTGCTGTTTGTATACCAGCTACTCGCTTTTTTTTTTTGCAAGACCCAAAATCTTACACGTTTGATTTCTCATTATTAACTTCCAGGTGGTTCTCTGCACAATATAATCAGAAGTGTTTTAATGTTGCAGGCCCACGCTCGTTGGATCGAATGTCACAGTATCATCTAAATACATTACTGGCTGGATTGTGCTTCCTCCAACCGCAGTGGGACATGCTCTTCTATTGCACAGACATGATGTGATAGCGGCTACGTAAAGGTTGGAAAGTATTGGCGAAAGTGCACAACCTTGCTTCAGACCTTGAGTGGTCAAGATTGTTCAAGAGAGACTTGCCATCGCCCAGTTTCACTTTTACCCAGGTGTCCATATATAAAACCTGAATGGCCTTTGGTAGCTTTGGGTCAATTCCGCAAGCATATAAATCTGACACCAATTTATAAACATAAAGTGTATTTTTATCTTGATTTAGACACCAAAATATACAGAATGGCATACATATACCTGGAGTTATAGATTTCTGAAGCAACAGAAAATCAGTGCTAAATAATGCAGTGAAAATTTAACATTGTGGTTAATAGGAAAACTACTAGTGATAATCAGTCACATGCAGGTCGAATTGAGTTGAACCCTTGCAGGGTTAAGGTAATGCGGGTCCCAGGACCAAGTCACGACAGTCAGTTTCATTTTAACTGGCCCGTGGAGCCCTGGTGCAGAGTTGTCTACGCTGTCCTTGGTGCTGAACGGGAGCCGCGGAAATGCTGCTTTTACCATGGAATCAGTGCTGCTGTGGAAAAAGATGCAAAAAGATAACAATGGTGTGGTTGCTGATGTCAGTCCCATGGATTCCCTTTTAATGAAGTGTCGAGTAAAGAGGTCGGTTGCCAGACTGGCGACCAACAAGCTTTGGCTGCGGTAATCAGTGCTGAAAGTAACTTCGACGTCTGGTGGCCATGGGGAACGCGGTAGCTGCCTGTAACTTTGGAAAACGCAGGACTACAGTTCCCACATTGCACTAGGCCATCTGGATTTGGGCGGTCCCTCGGAGGGCCCCATGGCCTGCGAATCTTCGGATCCAGAGCGTTGTTTTACCTGAAGTTTGCAGGGGATAGTGCCACTTGTCCAGGGGAGTCTGATGGGGCTTCCACTTTCACTGGGGCCCCTCTGGCTGGCAGAACTGAGAGATAGCTTAGGATGAGTCTCAATCAGGCAGGTCCAAGAGTGATGCCACAGGTGCAGGGTATCCCTCATTTGCTTTGTGCAAGTCTTGTTGTCGCTGGTGTGGGGTTGTTCTTCTGTCCTCTTCAATGCAGGTTGTTCAGAACTGAGTTCCTGGTGTCAGGGGGGTCCCTGAAATCCTTGATTTAGGGGAGTTAGGGGTGTGGGAGCTAGCAGCCAATGGGCAGCTAGTCCCCCATTGAGTTGACCACATCTGGGGGTGTGGGTCACCTTTCCTACCCAGAACCCTCTATTCTCCAACTCCTAAAGATGGCAGGAATCTAAATGTAGTGTAAAGACCAGGCTGCTCACCCTGGAGGTGTGGCTAGCCTTCTGGGGATATACACCTCCTTGCATAACTAATTTCCTGCCTGTATGGGTGAATATGTGCCTGGGACAGGAGGAGGGCTGTTTCCTCCACTGGGAATCAGCCCTGATTCATATCAGAGGCAGTGCAGCCTTTGAAGCTCACCGCCTTGATTTGCCACTTCACTAGCCTGCTTGGGAGGAGGGAGGTGTAACCTCCTTCCTGCCCAAGCCTTTGTTCCTGACTCCTGGGAGTGATCACACTGCCTGAGGAGGTCAGAATCCTGTCTTGGTGTTAGCAGGTGTGGAAAACGCGGGCTTGCCAGCCAGAACACAGAGAATCTTGGGCAACCAGGTGAGCAACCTCGAAGGTAGCCACCTAGGGTCATGCCACATCACCAACGGCACGAGACTCATGTCAGGGTAGAGAAGACATGTGGTTTGATACCAAACATGACATATTTTGGAGGTACCATAATAGAGCTGCCAACCTCGCGAATGCCAGGGTGGCAGCCCATGTTATCCTGTGGACCGCTAACTCTTATATTAGTTTCCAATTGGGAATGCCATTATATAGGGACATATAGGCTTGCATTTATATGTCTTCACCTTTAATATACTGCACCCGGCCTCGTGGGCTCAGGAGGTCTTCCTTAGGGGTGTCTAACATATATTAAAAATAGTGTATTGACTTTGCCACACATGGTGAGGGCACAGTTGAGTTAGAGCAGTTTGCACTGCGCCTGCAGTCTGTAATGACAGGCCTGCTGTCAGTATTTTGCTCGGGTCACTCAGGGTGGCACAAGACTGTGCTGCAGCCCTGGGGACCCCTTTACCACCTATGCCCTGGCTACCCCTAGTACCATATTGTTAGAAATGGGAGTCTCTAGTTGGCAGAGGTTGTTACCTTTGTCCAAGTAGGGACCCCTGCTTCTAGTCAGGGTAAGGGGGATACACACTTTAGATAACCCCTGCTCACCCCCTTGGTAGCTTGGCACGAGCGGACAGGCTTATCTCAGAGGCAGTGTGTAAAGTATTTGTACTCAAAACTCACAGTAATATAGTGATAACATCACAAATGGACACCTCACCAGTTTAGGAAAAGAAAGTATCTTTACTATTATCTAAACTCAACAAGACCAAAATGACAAAGTCCAACATACATGTAGTAAAATAGCACTTAAAAACAGTTATTTCCAAAATAAAGCTTGTAGAAAACAAATAGCTTCACCTGGGGCTATTGCAATGTCGTGACAGCAATAAATCCAAAGTACAGCACTGACCGTGAGTCACACGGACCAACAAAAAAAACAGTACCTTTGGATAACGAAGTCTATGACGATGCATGGCGTCGTGGAGGTGAGGCGTTGAGCCGAGGTCGAGGCCGGCTCCAACGCTGCCCCAGGGGAGGCAAGGAGTCGGGTCCGCGAGGAGGCGACATGTCAAATACAGTATAGGGGAAGTTGGTTGCGTCGACAATGAGGCGTTAGTTTCAGTGATGGTGCGAAGTCGGCGAGTTCGTGGAGTCACCCTCAGCTGTTATCGGCACCGCGGTAACAGGGTGCAGGCGCTGGCGATGATAGAGTCGGTGCGAGCACTGGCATCGGGAAAGGCCGATAACTGCAGGCGTCAAAGGGCGTAGAAGGGCGTCAGAGCAGCTGTGCAGGCTGGGCGGTGCGTCATGCACTTCACGAGCGGTGCCCCTGGCCTCAGTGCAGGTTGCGGCGTCACAGCGGCATCACTGACAGCGTTGGAGACAGGTTTTCTTGCTTCTTTCAAGTTGCTTCCAGGTCCCAACAGCAGGAACAACCTCCAGAGGCCAAAAACTCAGCAATAGAGTTCAGGGGATCTGGGGGTGAAGTCTTTGTGTCCCTGAGACTTCAGAACAGGAGGCCAGCACACACAGGCCCTTAAAGATTCTTCTTCAAGCAGGTTCACAGCAAAATTCCAGTCTTTGTCCTTTCCTTGGCAGACAAAACCCCATTTTGTCTTTGTTCTTCTTTGTGCAAGGATCTCTGAGCCCAGTCCAAACCAGTTCTGTCCTCACTGGTGCAGTATGAACACAGGGGGTGGAGACAGCATTGTGCAAGGGAGACAGACCCTATTCAGGTGCGAGGAAAACTCCTCCCACTACTCTAAATGCAGCCAAGGTCTATTCAGCTAAGCTCTGAGTCATCCAGGAAGGGCCAGGCACACCTCAACCCCTCCCAGTGGCTGTCTACAGTGAATTCACATCCCCAGCCCCTGTCACTCCAAAACCAGACAGCCAATCCACAAACAAGCAGAGGCGCACAGAATGGTTAAACAAGAAAATGCATACTTTCTGAAAGAGACAGCTTGACGTGCACAAAGGTAAATACAGCTAGTAGGAGGTTGGAGGCACATCTGAAATTAGGTTGTTTGGACATGTTTGAGGATGTTTTTATTGATTTATTTACCTCGGGGATACTGTTCTGTTGGGGCATGTTTATTCTTAGCACGGGCAAGGGTTAAGTCGTTCATTGTATTCAGTTTTCCAACAATTGATTTTGGCACATTGAATGTAAATTCATTTTTGTTTATTGCTGGGCCATACGGGAACGCGGGACAGATTGTATTCATCAAGCATTTTGAATGTACATTATGATTATGAGCGGGACCTACTGGTAATGTATACATCATTTGTTTTCTTGCAGTTACCCCTGACGAAGGGCATAGTTTACCCGTAATGCATTGGGTTTCTTAACTAATTTAACGTCATGCTATTCGGAGGGGTGAATCCCCAGGTGTTGTTAAGGAAAGGCCTGGATAGGCATTCGTTGAATATGGAACAAAAACTTATTTGTTATGTAGGGTATAGGTCCTACGAATATAAAAATATAAACTGCATTTGCACTGTTATAATAGATGAGTAGTACGCTCATGTGATGGTGAGACTGTATGTGAACAGGATATGATATGTGGACACCACAGACTGTATATTGCTTATAAGATCCTAAATCGTATATGCATGTCCTTTGTACCTGATACAGTGGAAGCGGTTTTAATAAAAACAAGTTTAAAAAAAAAAAAATGGAACAAAAACTTGAATTACTATTTGGTATGAACTGATTATGCATTGAGACTCGAAAACAAATCGGATCAAAAGAAATAAAAAAACTTTGGAATTCATCTAATGGGAAGTGTTCTTTTTGCAGTGCATCCCTTGTCGGGACCTGATGATGTTCCACTATTATCAATATATCTCATGTGAATGGATGGAACGCACTTCGGGGTTCCATGCCGCAACTATTTGAACACCTTAAGCTAGTTCGTAACATCTAGAGAATTTTGGAGTGCATTCTACCACCTTTGAAGCTTCTACTTTCTAAATGTGGCATTTTCAAACACATAATTTAAAAACCATCTTTACTAAAAGATGTGTTATTAAATTCTGAGTTCAGAGAGCCTAAACTTTATTAATCTATCTTGTCCCAATGGGAAGGTATACTTGTAAGATGTTACAAAGTATATCCCATGTTATCCTATGGGGCAGATAGCCTTTAATAGTGAAAAACGAAATACACTGTATTTCACTATCAGGATATGTCACATACACCAGTACATGTCCTACCTTTCACATACACTGCACACTGCCCATGGGGGTTCCTTGGGCCTACCATAGGACTGCCTTACATGTAAGAAAAGGGAAGGTTAGGGTCCGGAAAGTGGGTGCATTTGTCAGGTCGACATGGCAGTTTAAAACTGCGTGCAGGTACCGCAGTGGCAGGTCTGAGATACCTTTTCAGGGCTAATCATGTGGGTGGCACAATCTGTGCTGCAGGCCCACTGGTAGCATTTGATTGACAGGCCCTGGCACACTCACGGCACTTTACTAGGGACTTACCAGTAAATCAAATATGTCAATCAGGGAGAACCAATTGGAATCATAATTTACGCTGGAAGCATATGCGCTTTAGCACTGATTAGCAGTGGTAAAGTGTCCAGACTCCTAAAGCCAACAAAAGCAGGTCAGGAAAAAATAGAAGAAGAAGCAAAAAGTTTGGGGATAACCCTGCAAAAAGGGCCAAGTCCAACAGAACCCCCTTTCAGGCTAAAGCCAGGGTAAATCAATCCATACCTTGATGGGCTTCCCTGCTTGGGGCGATAGAACATGGAACCTGGCCAGCAACAGCAGGGGTCTATTCCTTTTCTACGCCTCCCTGAACTCAGTTGGATCCTTCTATCCATACTCTCAGGGCCCACTAAGCTAATCCGTGTGGAACTCTTCTCTTCACCTGCTGACCCCATCTGTGCAGTGCCTAAACCTACTTTGCTAACAGATGTGTCCCAACAGACAGACTGTACCCACATGGCTAACACAGTGGTGTGTCCCTGTCCACCCCCGGGGTGTGACTCCTGTCCCCCTATCATGGGCAACTCCGTCCACCAGGACAGCAAGCCACAGGGGCCATTGACAGTTGTCAGTGATGAGAGCCAGGTCTCATGCCTCTCTCAGGGCTCTCTAACCTCTGTAGTGTCAGAGAGTGGGGGGTGGTAGCCCCAGGTGCCTGGCACCCTTTGTCCACTCTTCCTCCTGCCAAGTCAGGTATGGCATCCTGACGCTGGCCCACCAGCCCAGGGTCTGTACCCTGAGGCTAGCCAGGAGACTGGGGTGGTCTCTCCCACACCATGTCCTCCTCCCTGGAACTCTGCACACTACCACCTGGAGCTGTACCCCCAGACTCCAGAATTGTCAGGGCACCTGTGGCAGGTGTCCCTCACAATTCTCCCACTAGTTGGGGTGCTATCCTGCAACTGGTACACCAGCCTAGGGTCTGTACCCTTAGGCTGGACAGGGGTCAGGGGTGAGCTTCCCTCTCCCTGCCCACCCTCCTGGGGCTCTGCACCCTCCCACCCAGAGTGGTACCTCTGAAGACAAACCGGTAGGGACACTGTTAGCAGCCGCCCCTTCATCCAGGTCAGGGGGGACACCCTGAACTTGGCCCTCCAACACAGGGTCTGTACACTTAGGCTGGACCTGTGGCAAGACTTCTGGGGGAGTACACTCACCACCCCCAAGGGAAGCACACCCCTCATGAGTTGTGCAAGAGTCTGCCTGGCACAGGTCTCCAGCCTCCTGTCCACCTGACAGTGCATGAAGACCCCCCAGGCCAGAAGTGGCCTCACCAGGGTCAGTTCTGGGGTGCTCTGACCTCAGAGCTGGATACCCCTGACCCACTGGTCGTTCCACTGGGGACCTGCGTCCCCCCTCACCCTCTTCTCTGGACTCATTCTCTCTCCCGACTGGAGAGGTGCTGCCAGACACCAGAGCTGGTGGAACGCTCATTACAGCAGTCTTCACCACCTCACCTGACACCCTGGGATTCCCCTCAGGGGATGGCCACCCGGTACAGACTAGGCCCCCCTCCTGGTGTTCCCTCATGGAACCAATCAAGGTCTGAGTTTCGGGCACCCTAGGACTCAGCCAACTCCCACTCCCTCTACTCAGAGATAGGACATGGGACCCCTCACCCATCCCACTACACTGGGACCTATCTGGGTCACTACCAACCTCCCCTACCTCATCTGGTTGGGGAACACCTGAGCCACCTCCTTTAGGATCACTCCCAAAAGCTTCTTCAGACCCTCTGGAATCCACCAAAAGGTCTGCCTCCAGCGCAAGCTCCCTGAGGTCAGAGAACTCACACTCCACCGGGTGTTTGCATAGCTCTGGAAAACAGGGACTTAAAATATGCTCTCCCACCATTAAATCACACAGCCCCACTCAAGTGTTAGCCAAGCTACCCTTTGCCTCACCATCCAGTGCCTTAAACAAGTACTTCACATCATCCTCCTGAGATTGGCAAAACAGTGTCTGACTGTTTCTGTCACTCAACCTACACTCTTCTGGGCGGTCTCCATACTCACATACCAAGGCTTCTATCATGGGGGAACCCCATTCTCTGCACCTATCATCTAGAGTCAGTAGAGTGTCTCTCCCACCACTAGGAATATGAACCCCTGTGCCAGTTCCCCAATCCACCTCAGGGACACTGCGCACCACTGGAGCTACCTCATAAACCTGAAACTCCTGGTGTAACCCCCTCCTTCAAGTCAGGCACTACATCTCTAGATAGTAAGAGCGCTACAACTTGGGAAATACACAAACCGACCCATCCACAAAACCAATCATATCACGTCTCAGCAAGCTCTTACCTGTGAGTATAATAGCTCACAACTGCAGTGTCGCCTGCGAAGAGACAATATAACAAATGCACTGTGGACACAGGTGGATTTAAATAACCTGGGTAATCAGTGTCACTTACGGTAATCGTAATGATGAGCAGTATAGTCTCTCCAACATGGCTGCCATTTTGAAATGTCTAGAAAAGCGAGACTTTAAGAAAGACGATAGCCACGGCTGGGTTAGATGTAAAGCAGTATTACAATTCCTGTCATCAGAGAAATAAATCTATATATGTACTTTGCATGTGTATATGTAATATAAAAGTAAATACTCAATAGTAATTGTTAGAAATGGGGATCCCTATTTGGCAATGGTTTGCACCTTTGTCCAAGTAGTGACCCTTCTTACTAGTCAGGGGTAAGGGTGATACACTTCTAAAATAACTCCTGCTCACCCCCTTGGTAGCTTGGCACAAGCAGACAGGCTTATCTCAGAGGTAGTGTGTAAAGCATTTGTGCACACATACAGTAACACAGTGAATACACTACAAATGGACACCACACCAGTTTAGAAAAATAAGCAAAACTTTATCTAAACCAACAAGACCCAAATATGACAAAACTCCAACATACAATACTGTAAAAATAGTTACTTTGTAAGAAAACCTTAAAATTGCATAAATATCCACAAAACACGGTTCTTCCGAGTCGGTAGCTCCGTCTGGGGCAACCGCGATGCTGACAACAACAGAGTCTAACAATTCCAGCCGACCGCGTCGGTATGGGACAGCGAAAGCATTGACCGACTCATGAACACTACCTTTCTTGTTGCGGCTGACACGTTGGTGAAAGTCGGTCGGGGCAACCGTTGCGGTTGCGTTGCAAAATGGAAGCAGTGCACGGTCTGGTGCTCTAAGAATGAGGTGCAGGCAGCGGCTCGGTGACAATCGTCCAGGCGGCATCGGTGAGACTAAGGCTTGCGGTGCTGAGTGAGGCGGTGCTTGATGCGGTACTTGCTGCTTGCGGTGCAGGTGACGGAGATGTTTGGGTTGTGCAGAGATGCTGAGTGAAACAAGGCGGTGCGGAGTGCGGTGCCCACAGGACACGGTGAAAGCAATGGCTTGGTGACGATCGTCCAGACGGTTGCAAAATGGAAGCAGTGCAGGGTCCGGTGCTCTAACGATGAGGTGCAGGCAGATGGCGTCGGTGAGACCAAGGCTTGCAGTGCTGAGTGAAGCGGTGCTCGATGCAGTGCTGGCAGCTTGCGGTCCAGGCGACGGAGATTTCCGGGTTGTACAGCGACGCTGAGTGAAACAAGGCGGTGCGGAGTGCGGTGCCCACAGGAACACGGTGCAAGCAATGGCTTGATGACGATCGTCCAGATGGCATCGGTGAGACCAAGGATGCAGTGCGAGGTGCGGCGGTCCCTTCTGCAGTGCCTTCACGACACTGAACCTGCAACGGACTCGGTGACAGAGTCGGTTGCTCTTTTCGTCTGCGGCGACTGAAACCAGCAGTTCCAGACACGGTGCCCAGAAGGATGGTGAGGCCTTTGCTGTTCCTGGACCTCTTGAACAGGGGGCAAGCTCTACTTCCAAGCCCTTGGAGATACTTTTCACGCAGGATACACACACAGTTCCTCTCCTTAGCAGAAACAGCTGCTGCAGGCCAACCCCAGACAGCACACAGCAAAGGGGCAGTAATCCTCCTCCTGCTTCTTCCAGCTCTTCTCCTTGGCAGAGGTTCCTTTTGAAGTCCAAATGTGATCTAAAATTCAGGGGTCTGGGCCCCACTTTTTATTGCACAAATTCCTTTGTTCTCTGGTGGCAGAGAAGCTCTTTGCCCAGCCAAAACCATTTCTGTCCTCTCTGGTGCAGCTGTCCGGCAGAAGGATGAGACAGCATTGTCCAAGGCAGACCAGGCCCATTCAGGTGGGAAAGAAATCTCCTCCACAACTCTGAATCTATTCATCTCAGCCCTGACTCATTCAGGAAAGGCAGGACACACATCAACCCCCCCCCCCGGTGGCTGTCTGAGAGAATGCACATCCCCAGCCCCTGTCACTCCAAAGCCAGACAGTCAAACCACAAACCAGCAGAGGCACACAGCTAAGCAAGAAAATACCCACTTTCTGAAAGTGGTATTTTCAAACACACAATATAAAAATCATCTTTACGAAAAGATGCATTTTTATATTCTGAGTTCAGGCATACTAAACTCCATCTTTCTATCTTGTCCCAATGGGAAGTTATATTTATAAGATGTTATAAATAAACTCCCATTCTATTCTATGGGATAGATAGTCTCTCAATAGTGAAAAACGAAATTGGCAGTATTTCCTTATCAGGACATGCTACACACCTCAGTACATGTCCTACCTTTCACAAACACTGCACCCTGCCCATGAGGCTACCTTATGGGTGTCTTACATGTAAGAAAAGTGAAGGTAACGGCCTGGCAAGTGGGTGCACTTGCCAGGTCGACATGGCAGTACCAAACTGCGCACAGACATTACAGTGGCAGGCCTGAGTTACATTTACAGGCTGCTCATGTGGTGGCACAATCAGTGCTGCAGGCCCACTAGCAGCATTTGATTTACAGCCCCTGGGCACCGACAGTTCACTGTACTAGGGACTTCATAGTAAATGAAATAACTAATCATGGAAACATCAATCCATAAACACAATTTACAGGGAGTGCATATGCACTTTAGCACTTATCAGCAGAGGTAAAGTGCCCAGAGTCATAATACCAACAAAAACAAGTCAGAAACAAAAGGTCAAAAAGCAAAAGGTCTGGGGATAAACCCGCTGGACAAGCCAGGTCTAACAGTAATCTAGGGGAAGCAATTTCCTTCAATCAAACAATCCAAGCAAGGGAAGGGGACATGACCCCAGCAAACATTTATATCCACACAATTCACTCAAACTTCTACAAGGGCTATGGGAAGTGATATTGACACCGCCGCCATCTTGTAACATCTAAAAAAAGGAAAGAAAATGTATGGCAATGATGCTAACGAACCAAACTTACCCGTTACAGATTTCTAATATTCCTCCATTGAAATAGCACATCTTAACCCTTTCGCTGCCAGGGCTCCCCGTGCCACACACTTTTTTGCTATTTGGAATAGTTTGCGCTTAGGCCCCCATAACCTTTTGTCCAAATAAGGCATCCATGCCAAATTTGCATCATTTCTTCCAACATACTGAGGATTCTAAAGGTACCCAGGGTTTGTGGATTCCCCTGGAAAGGACCAAGAAATTAGGCAAAATACAGCAAAGGTTTGGATTTTGGGGGAAAAATAGGAAGAAAATGCTGCAGAAGAAAGCGTCGTTTTTTTCCCTGCAAATGGTATCAATGAAGGGTTTGTGATGCTAAAATCACCATCTTCCAACCTTTCATGAACAAGCAGACTTTTGTCCGAAAACCAACACTTTCTACACAGTTTTGGCATTTTACTGGGACATAGCCTATTTCTCCTATTTTTTGTGCTTTCAACCTCCTTCCAGTTAGTGGTAGAAATGGGTGTGAAACCAATAATGGATCCCAAAAAGTTATACATTTCGGAAAGGTAGATAAAATTAGGAATTCAGCAAGGGGTCATTTGTGTGGATCCTTCAAGGTTTTCTTATAGAAAGTAACAGTTGAAATAAAAAAATATTGAAATTGATTTGGAAAAAACAGCAATTTGGGCCTACATTTTCACCTGTAGCTTCTTCTAACTATGGCAGATTTTTTAAAGCAAAACATCATTACATCTGCAGGACCCTTCTGGTTGCAGGGATTTATAGGGCTTGTAGGTTCATCAAGAACCCGAGGTACACAGAGCCAATAACTGAGCTGCACATTGGAATGGTTTTTAATTGTTTACCGGGTATACAGCAATTCATTTGGTAAAATTTAAAGAGTGAAAAATAGGTATCAAGGAAACCTATGTATTTCTGAAATGGGAACAAGATATGGAGTTTAGAAGCAGTGGTTATTTGCACATCTCTGAATTTGTGGGTAGCCATAGTAGCATGTGAATTAGAGGGCATGTTTCAAAATGTCCTCTTTTTTTACATATTGTCTTACATTTGGAAGGTATAAATGCATAGAAACACAACTGGTAATAACGATTGTTCAACTATTCTGTGTTCACTACATCTCCCGATAAAAACGGTACCTCACTTGTGTGGGAAGGCCTAGTGCCCGCGACAGGAAACAGGTCAAAACGTAACATGGACACATCACATTTTTACACTGAAAACTGACCCTTTTTTTGCAATGCGCCTAGCTGTGGATTTTGAGCCCTAGCTCAATCGGCATCTAGTGAAACCTAGAAGATTTGTATATTTTTTAAAACTAGATACCCATGGAAATCCAGGATGGGGTGAGTTGTGTGACTATCACCAGGTTATGTTACCCAGAATTCCTTGCAAACCTCAAAATTGGTCAAAAACACATTTTTCTCACATTTCAGTGATGGAAAGTTCTCGAATCTGCGGGAAGCCACAAACTTCCACCGACTCAGCATTTCCCCAAATCTTTCGATAAAAATGGTACCTCACTTGTGTGGGTAGGCCTAGTGCCCGAGGCAGGGAACGTCCCAAAACGCAATGTGGACACATCATGTTTTTCCACAGAAAGCTGACCCTTTTCTTGCAAAGTGCCTACCTGGGGATTTTGATCCCCAGCTCAGCCGGCACCTAGATAAACGTAGCAAACCTGTACATTTTTGAAAACTAGATACCCAGCGGAATCCTGGATGGGGTGACATGTGCAGGTCTCACCTGGTTATGTTACCCAGAATCCCTTGCAAATCTCATAATTTGTCAAAAAACACATTTTCGTCACATTTCAGTGATGGAAAGTTCTGGAATCTGCGGGGAGCCACAGACTTCCACCCACCCAGCATTTCCTTAAGTCTTCCATTAAAAATGGTACTTCATTTGTGTGGGTAGGCCTAGTGCCCATGAGAGGAAAAGGCCCAAAACGTACTGTGGAGACTTGAAAATTATCGATCACAAAAAGACTTGGTTTTTGGGAGGGAGCCACCTGTGCTTATGGTGCTGGGCTTGTCGGCCATGTAGGGAAAAATGTCTGGGTTTGGTAAGTTTGGGAATTTTATGCGCGCCTGGTGATTCCACAACTTTCCCACACAGAAATGTGAGGAAAACTTGATTTTTAGCTAGAATTGTGATTTGCAGGGGGTTCCGGGCAAAAAATCTTTAGGGGATCCCCTCAAGCCACACCTCTCTGGACTCCCCATGATGTCTAGTTTTCAGAAATGTCTGGGTTTGGTACATTTCCCGTCAAGCCCAGGACCAAAAATAAAGGTGCCCCCCTTGTACAAATGGTTTGTTTTGTGATAGATATGGGGCACCTGCGTTTTTGGACCCAGGCTCGGCGGCCATCTAGGGAAACCTACCAAGCCCAGACATTTCTGAAAACTAGACACCTGGGGAAGTCCAGGAATGTGTGGCCTGCGTGGAATGTTTTCTTACTCAGAATCCCCTGCAAACCTCAAATTTAGCTAAAAAAGTCACATTTTTCTCACATTTGTTTGTGGCAAGGATGTGAGATCACCACACCAGCACAAATTTTCCACCACCCACCGTTGCACTCAGTCTCCTGATAAAAATGATACCTCACTTGTGTGGGTGCCCAAAGCAGAGTCAGCCTAAAAACAAATGAAAAAAAATGCCCTTTTGGGCCCACTTTGGTTCCTCCTCAGTTTTTCATTTTTATAAGTTTTATGGTTCTCTGCTTTGGGCACCCACACAAGTGAGGTATCATTTTCATTAGGAGACTGAGGGGAACTCTGGGTGGTGAGAAATTTGTGCAGGCGCAGTGATCCACAGAAATGTGAGGAAAGTGTGACTTTTTAGCAAAATTTTAAATTTGCAGGGGATTCTCAGTAATAAAACACTGGACGATCCATGCAAGCCACACCACCAGCCAAGCGCCTTCCATGCACACCACCAGCCAAGTGCCATCCATGCACACCACCAGCCAAATGCCATCCACGCACATCGCCAGCCAAGTGACAGTCCACACACACTGCCAGACATGTGCCATCCACGCAGACTGCTAGCCAAGTGAAAGTCCACACACACTGCCAGCTAAGCACAAGTCCACTTACACCACCAGCAAAATGCAGGTTCACACACAGCCAGCCAAACGCCAGTACACACAGACCATCAGCCGAACTCCAGTTCACACACATAAAGAAACTTTCGCTAGTGTCTTGTGCTTTTTTGCCTCCCTTGGGGGCAGAAAATAGCCTAAAAATATAGCTGATATGCCCCCAAGGGGGGCAGAAGCAACCAAAATTTGTTTACAAAAAAGGGAAGCAATCCTTGCCTAAGGGGCCGCTACCTGACATGCCCGCAAACTTATCTCTGGTGCCTAGTGGGCATTCTGCCCTCCCTGGGGGCAGGTTGAGGGCTATTACCCCCATCTGCCCCCCAGGGGAAGCAGTAAGACTGTTGCTATTTTTTGGTGGGAAGTGGGGGCAGCCCCCAACACTCTTTTATTTAAAAAAATCCATAGTGTCTAGTGGCCTTTCTGCTCCCCCGGACAGATCAGGGGTAATAACCCCCATCGTCCCCCCAGGGCGGGCAGAAAGACTTTCCCTTTTTTGATTGGGGGTTGGGGGCATTGGCATGCCCATTTCGGGCAGCCCCCACCCCTCCATATTCAAAACAAAAAATCCCTGGTGCCTTGTGAGATTTATGTCCCCCACGGGGGCAGATCGGGGGCTAGTACCCCCATCTTACCCCCCCAGGGGGGACAGAAAGACTTCTGTTTTTATAATTGTGGATGGGGGCATGGCCTTGCCCATTATCGGAAGCCCCCATCCCTCTTTTATAATTAAAAAAAATCCCTGGTGTCTAATGGGCTTTCTCCCCCCCACCTCCCCACAGGAGGAAGTCCATTTCTCATTAGTGGCACCTGAGAGTTAGCTTTACATTAAAGCTGTTGTCATTTAAGAAAGCATGGTATGCCAGAAGATTGCTCTTCCTGTCATTCCAGATGATCAATATGTCATCTATCAAATGACCATAGAAAATGAAGTTGTTCATCCAGTTCTGTGCCCCTTGGCACCATCCCACCATTTGGCAAGTTCCTGCTTTTTTAGCATTTCTAGTTTTAATGAACTTAGTTTTTAAGCCCCCACTTTTAGAGGAGGAAGATAAATCTACTTTTGAGCTAGAGCCCCCTTTAGAAAAAAAAGTCTCCTAGCATAGCCTCACAGTTATAATTTTCTGCAACCTTTTGTTAAGAATCTGCCTTCATATTTGAGGGATAGCAAAGATGCACTATGTAAACTGGAGGATTTTCAGTGGGACAGTGAGGACCTCATGTTCATCATGATGGATGTAGAAAGTTGTATACATGTATACAAATGGAACGGGGCTTAGAGGCACTTAAGTTCCATCTGTACAAACGCAATGCTTGTCATTTGGAGCACACTTTTATACAACTTGAAATGGCCAAGGTTACACTGACTAGGAATGTCTTTCTGCATAATGGAGTGTGGTTCCTCCAAAAACAAGGTACTGCTATGGGCTCCAAGTTTGCTCTACCATGCGTGCACTCTTAATGGGTTTTTTGAGGTGGAGCATGCCTGTGGACCAGGGGCATGGAACTGGACAAACAACATCATTTTCTATGGTTGTTTTATAGATGACATGTTGATCATCTGTAATGGCACGGAGAGCAATCTTCTAGCTTACCATGCTTTCTTAAATGACAACAGATTTAATGTAAAGCTAACTCTCAGATGCCACAAACGAGAAATGAACTTTCTTGATTTACCGCTGTACATATACCAGAATGCCATCCACAGTCACATTTTAAAAAAACTGAGTGGCTTGTAACAGCTTGTGTGCTCAGTGCCCAAATTGACCATACTTCTATACCCTATTGGGAAATGGTAAGGGCCAAGCGCAATTGCAGTAAGGATGTAGAATTCACCAAAAGATTACAGTGCATAAAGCAGGATTTTAAGGACAGAGGTTATGATGACAAACACTTACCCAAAGCTGAAGAGAGGGCCAAGAAACTAAATAGAAAACAAGCCTTATAAACAATCAAGGTCACAAGGATAAAAGAGTTGTAACGAGCAAAGAGGCCATCTTTATTACAAAGTGTAATGCATACAGTAATCATATTTTGACACACCAAGGAGAAATCGGCACATATTGGATTCCAACACACTCCTTGAAGGAATTGTTTCCCAGAGGCCTAGAGTATCTTACCATAGGGGCACCACTTAAAAAAACACTTTGCCCTAGTTACGTGAAGGACACTGTTGATAACAGCTTTTCCATACCATGGATTCCTGCTTTCTCACCGGTAACAGATATAGAGATTGTGGTAACAAAACCATTTTCTCCAGTGAAACCCTGCCCATTCGCAAATGTGGTAATGAGTTCCAAAATACAGAGTCTTTATATAAAGAATAGTGCAAGAACTTTTTGAGAAATTCTTCATCTTCAACGTTAGGGACGTAACCATCAACAATATAAATATCCTTACTGCAAAAAATCAGATGATATCTACCCTCCAGACTAGATTTAATAATATTGAAACTTTAGAAAAAATTATCACTCATTTGCTCTCTTGATAAAATATACATCTGCACAGCACTGGAGCCCCTAATTCTGCATGCAGTTTGTATCATCTGTCAAAAAAAATGTAATACCCGAATTTAAGACAATGAGATAGGGTGTCCACTATTTAATTATTAAACAAAGTTTATATCTTGATTTCTCAGAGCAATATAGTTAAAAAGGACAGACCTTTAAAAACCCAAATCTGAGGAGTGCATGATTTGCTTTACCTCCAATTTGTCTTTCTCAGTTGAATCCTATAGCAGTGATAGCAGGCACAAAGTGTAAGTCGCCAAAGTAAAGGTCAAAAGTGTAAAGCAATTGCATGAATCTGTTTTTCGTAGAACAGTATCTTGGAAAATCACTTGTCGCAAAAAAGTGCACTGTTGATGTTACCGTTAGCGTTAACATTTCCAGCAACATGATTTCATTACAAAATATGGCACATCTCACTGAATTCAGAAAGTGCACGTTGCCTTCGTTCTCCAATCTCTATTAACTATGATCCATTCAGGAGACACTGAGCAATAGAGCATACAAGCACAAAACATTTGAAACTGTTAACAATGTTAGTAACCGGGACTCCCTCAAAGGTGAACTTCACACAAGTGTGTTAGTCTAGAGTCTCTGATGTCATGGTTTCTCTGTCAGGAGCCTGAGAACCTAGACAAAATGAAGAACTCACAACGAAGTAAATATTTTTATTGCATACAACTTTACAATTAGGAAAGATACATCTTCATAAAACACATAAGACTAAATTAACAACAATCAACATAATTATATGGTATAACGTACCCTCAACTATACGTAACCATGATCTTACAAATCCTAAAGAGTTCCATGACCACAGGGAGGCACATGGCTGTAGGTGAAATCACAATAAAGCCATGGCTATCCACTGGGATTGAAATACTGTGTAAAAATCCCATTCTAGTTAAAGAACTATTTTGATATTTCTGCAGTTGGTTTAACCAAACTACAAACATTGCCTTTACACGCTTGCCAACATCTTCCTGAAGTTCTGCACAATTGTATTAGAGACAATCAGTACATACAAGAGTGGACTAGTGAAAACTGCCATTCTTAAAGCAACTAAAAATACTGAATTAAAAAAGCTTACTGAGGCATCCGTCTGCCCTCATTGCTAGATTCAGCCCAGAATAGGTTCTTTTAAGGCTGAATCAGCTTTCTTGTCTGCCTCATCTAATAAAGAAATACTCTCCATTAGAAAAGCTCATAGTCTAGTTTTCCAATAAAGGATCAATTATCAACTTCTGAGGTTAATCCAATTCACTCTTGGCAATGTTGTTTAATCTGCAAATAAATCCAACAAACCCATAATAGGAGAATCTGAAGTTTTTTCTGGGTTGCTCCATTTCCTTTTAAAGAGGATTGAATTTGTAGAATTAACAGGTAGTTTAGGAATTAAAGGTTTGTTAATCTGACTAAATGACTCTCCACAAGTAGATGGCTGATTCATTTGTTGGAATATATGGATTTTCAGCTACGTATGAAATTCAGTTATGCAACTCCTCTTTATATGTTTCCCCCTTGGGAGAGTATTATCACCCACTTCCTGCTCATCTTCATCATAAGTAGGAAAAGACCCAGATGATGAAACAGAACTAGAAGAAAAGATATTTTGTAAAAATCAAATCTCAGTTCAGAATTACATATTCAATCAATCAATCAGGATTTATAAGGCACGGCAAATCACCAGTGAGGGTCTCAAGGTGCTGGAGTTATTTGCTAACTGCTTCCTGGTGATCTGTTCATTCAGTTACAATGAGGGAAAAACAAGGAGAAAGCAGTGAAAATGAGGGAAAAGCAAGGAGAAGGCACTAAAAAAACGGTAAAAAGCAAGGAGAAAGCAGTTAAAATGAGGGAAAAGAGTAGAAGGCACTCACAAAACAGGGTAAAAGCAAGGAGAAAGCTGTGAATACAAGGGAAAGCAAAGAGACAGCTCTAAAAAACAGGGGGAAAAGCAAGGAGAAATTATTGAATATAAGGGAAAAGCAGGGAAAAGGCTCTCGAAAAAATGGGGGGAAAAGCAGAACAAAGCAATGAAAATGAGGGAAAAGCAAGGAGAAGGCAGTCAAACAAGCATTGGCATAGCCAATAGGTCTCGCCTTTAGGACCTTATAAGTGTTTAGCCATGCAGCACATTATCCTGGGTGCTGTGCTACTAGAAACTGAATTGCTATACAATTACTACACACTGGGTCATGCATGTCAAAGGAGGCGTTGGTGGAGATGCTAAGTTATGGTTGTGAGCGTGATGTGGGGTGACTCTGAAATCTTTTTGTGTGGCAGTGGAGGGAAGCAGGATTGAAAGAGCTGTTGGAGAGATACGGGTTGTCAAATGCTGGCTGTACTCGCTGAAAAAAATGCTTGCTCTGGTAAGAAGGGGAGGCGGAGGTGGTTAAGGTGGGGAGTGGTGAGCTGAGTCGTGCTGCGGCTCTGGACAGATCAGCAATGTCTGATAGAGGGAAGAGTTGTGGTGCGAGAACAGGGAGGAGGATGCATTAGAAGGAGCGGAATATAGAGGGGAGATGAAGATAGTAGAAAGCACAAGTGTACGGAGGAGAGAGGTGAGCAGGAAGGAGGGAGAAGTGTAAAAGGCCGAAGTATGTAAGAGAAAAAGACCTGGAAGGGTGGGACGTTGTAAGGGGTGAGGTAGAAAGCAAGCGTGTAAGATGGATGGAAGGCTTGGTGTAGAGAGAGAGGCAGATCGAATGGCTAGTCAGAGAGATGATGGAGAGAGAAATCGGGGAAGAGAGACCCGGGAAGAAGCGGAAATGGAGAGAAGATAGGGGAAATGTGAATAAAAGATGATGCAGGCAGAGGGCTGCTCCTGTCTCAGGGTGCAAGCGGTCCACCGGGAGAGATCAGAGCTTCAGGTGCATAGGGAGAGCTGCTCTTGGCTCAGGGTGGGCACAACAACATTGTGGCATGTGCGCACTTCACCTGCCGCAAGTGCATCAAAGTAGCAACAATTGATTTGGGAGTTTTAGAAGTGGTTGATAAAAGAAAAGCGGCACTGACAACCAGACAAGAGTCTGTTGGCTGTGAGGAACTGATAGATGCCGGGAGACGCAAGAAGTCAGTCAGGATGGGGCAACCTGTGCAGTCACCGCGGTTCAGGCGATGGCTAGTGGGGTCCTGCAATCACAGGGATGGGGCTCTGAAGCTGTGGTCATGAGAGACCGAGATTTAGAATGTGTGTGTGTGAGGAAGAATCTGCGTGTGTGAGCTTGTGTCCGAGAAAATGAGTGAGAGAATTAGTGTCAGTGTGTCACTGTTTGTGAAAATGTGGGTGACTGTTTGAGACAAACAATTTCTGTGTAAATGTTTGCTAGAGTAAACTGCTCTTTTACTTAAGGGGACTTCTAAATCATACAGTGGGAAGGAAATCTAGATGTGAGAGCCAAGCTCGAGCTATTTAGGGAGGGGAGGGAAGTCCTGCAACTTAAAGAAGCCTGCATGTGTGCTGTGTGTCCAAAGAAATTTGAGCATTTCTGTGCACTCAAGGAGTAGGGTTTTCAGGATATTGTAACCATTGTGTGAACATTCCCTAGACTACCGAACAATCTGCAGTCTTACCAGCACAGTCTGTGTTCCCGTAGGGACTGTGTGTTGATGTCGTTTGCCATCTGCTCTGGATGGCTCTGTGCTGGGGTGTAGAGGGTTAAAGCGTGCTCTGGTACCAAAGTTTCGCCGGAGCAGGCCATGCTGAAAGAAAGCGCGGCAGCCGTAAAGCGTGCACCACGCTGGATTGGGAGGGACGACATAGTAGGAAGGAAGCCTAGATGTAAGAGCGAAGCTCATGCTATTTAGGGAGAGAAGGAAGTCCTGCAACTTAAAGAAGCCTGCTACACATGTGTGCCAGTAAACAAGGCTGCTCATGCAGAGGGGCTGCTCATGCCATGTGTCTGTAGGAAGTGGAGCATTTCTGTTCACCTGAGGGGTAGGGTTTTCAGGATATCATAACCATCATGTGAACACAGCCCGAGATTATCGAGAAAGTTGCAGTTTTACGGGCACAGTTTGTGTTCCCGCAAGGGACTGTGTGTTGGCGTTGGTTGCTCTGTGCTGGGGTCTAAAAGGTTAAAAGGTGCTCTGGTACTGTAGTCTGGCCAGAGCACACCCTACTGAAAGATAAAGCGCAGCAGCCGTAAAGCACGCGCCGTGCTGGAGGTGGGAGGGACGAATGCTGCATTAAAATGTAAGCAGCTAGGGTGCCGAAGCTGACCACAGGCAAACAGTAACACGAGCAGGAAAGAAATTAAAAAAATAGTCCCCTAAACAACAGATAAATTACCAAAGCATAAAGATACAGTACTTGGTCCCTGCTCTGTGGGATTAAACGGAAGGACAAAGATGAAGGACTGATCACTAGTAAGCAAGAATTTTTAAAGGACACCGAAACAAACAAATGAAAAGCAGGGGGGGGTGGCTTAAAGCACACAAGAGAAGTATATACTAAGGACATACAAGAGGTCTTGAATGCTCGACCTAACGAGACCAAAGGATTTCCAGAGATTCCTAATGACTCTGGATCTATGGTCAACTGGATAAACCCAATGTTATTTTACTCAAGGGACCTTACTACCAAAGCCCTAAAAAATGTTTGGGCTAGTAGCTTGACCACAGATGAGGACTGCAAATCCTGTTTTATTAAGATGTTCATTATTTTAAATGCCCTAGATTTCCTACATAATAAACCTGTTCTTTTTACATGATGGCTCTTCCTGGACAGTCAGTTCACAGAGTATAATTACTGTGCCACATTGTATCTGAGTTCCAGACCTACACCCACCTCTTGGAATATTCAGTGTCTGCTCAATGCCTATCATCCTTGTAGATGTAAGTTAACAAAAGGGAGAATTTAGGCTTTCAAAATTGAGTCTCATAGCATTTGCAGGATTGGAAAACGTGTAGTAAACATACAGTCAAGTAAGCACCAACTGCCCAAAAACCCAGAGAAAAAGCATCACAGGTGTAAATATTAGTTTTGGTAGAATAGTCATTTTGACTTAACCCTTTTGCTGCGTGCGTCGGCCAACGGCCGTCGCGAGCACTACCTCGGTAGTGCTGCGCACGTCCATTGGCCGACGCGGCCCCGCCCGCTTAATAGAACGTTCCGCACAGGCGCGGAACGTTCGAAGCAGTTAAGTGGTTAATTTGTTTGCTCCACAACAGATTGGGAATGCAGATTTATCTATAAGACACTGCACCTTATACAGGACTATTGCAGTTAAACTTGCACCAGTTATCTAGATCTTACATCATATTAATCCCTTGATATAGCCTATCTTGCTGAGGCTACACTGAAACAGTCCTCTAGGCCATAGTCCTGCCCCTCTCTTCATCTATTCTGCACCCAGACGCAATATATTTCATAATTTAACTAAGCAGATGGTGAGGGTAAACCCCGTGTGCACTGAAGGTAAATCACCCAAACGTATCTTCCTAGTAGTTAATCCACAACGCTCAACTTCTCATGGCCCACCATCCCAGGCACCATTAACACAAAATTGTACAATAAGGAAGGAGCGTTCAATATATATACAATTAATCTGGGAATTCTAATTTTCCCTTTTTCCACAGTTCAATACAGTCGTCCCAACAGAAAAATCCTCGTAAGGTATGCTTCTTGTATAATGTTCTTTATTTCACATCAAATCAATGTAATCCAACTTGAATATAGTTATAAAACCAGCGATGTTCCATGGAAAACCCCGCTATCGCTGGAATATTTATCGCCATAGCGCTAAGCGTTGATAATACAGCGCTAGCTTGGCGATATATTCCAGCGATAGCCGGTGATAATTAAAAGCGCGCTAAGCGCGCTCAGCGATAATTATCGCTGGGGCTTGATGATATGCCCCCGTGTGCATTAGAGATACTGGATCGATAAGTTTACTCTACAAATTTAAAATTGCAACAACTCCGAACAATCTGCTTTCTATATCATAACCCGGATAAAATCTCCCGATGGGGAGCTAATTCTACCGCAGGTAAGAATAAATGTCCTAAATGTAATCTATCTGCTGTTGTTATTGTACATATGTTCATGTTATGTCCTGTTTTACAAGAATTCTGGGATGGGGTAATTAAGTTTATGTCATACTGCTTGGGCCGTCCCGTTATACTTTCCACCAAGGAGATAATGCTGGGTGTCAAGTTTGAATATGATGGTGGCGTACATCTTTCAACCACGATAATGTTGGTTTGCGCCCGGCTTTGCATTGCAAGGTTTTGGGTCTCCATGACCTCTCCTAAAGTGGTTGAATGGCGTCCCCTCATCCAACAGATCTATGACTCTGAGGTAGCCCTGGCAAAAGCTAGAGGTTTATCTTCCTGAAAAAAATTGGATTCATTTTAGCTGGGAGAGTGTAAATTTAAAATCATGAATAACACTGTAATTCCTCTAAGTCTGATTCTGTTGATCTTTATGCTTAAATCCTAAGTTTTTGAGTTTTTGTGTATATTGTATGTTGAACAATTCTGACTTGAATAATAATTTTTGTTTTTAAATAAAGAATCTTGTGCCACTCTTCGGCTGCTTCAAAATACTGATGGAACAATCAGGGCTCATATCAAGCAATTAAAAGGCATATGACTCGCATTAAACCGACTTAGCACTTAAATTATTATGTTGATTATTTCCCAAGTCAGTCGTGCTAGCTTTATTGACCTGGGAAAAATAAAACTCCTAGCCTACCTTGTCCATAGTCGAAGCTTTTCCAGACAAAAAGGTGTGTACTATGTTACCAAGCAGAACACTGGAGGAGAGGCCTCCTGTATTTGTCTTCCCCACTGCTTTTATTCAGTCAGGTCCTCCAAATATGGCAGAAACATTGGTAGGCATGGTTCTTCTACAAATGAGGGTTACAGGTAGACCAACCACTGGAGTAGTCATTGGCTAGCCAAGTACAGGGCAGCCAGGAATTGTCTGTGGCACAGTCAAAGCTGTCTGCAAATCGCAGCTCTCTTACGGTCATGGCTCTAAGTCAACAATTATCATGCTAGTGATTTAGAACCTTTGATGCAGCAAACTTTTTGGCTCCAGTGACGGACTGGACATTGTTAGATTATTTAACATAATCTTTGACCTGAAGTCTGCCTGGAGAAGGCGCCCCACTTTTCCCCTGTACACTCCTTTCCCCAGCACAGCCCTACTACTGCCCAACGTTGTGTGAAGCAAAGCAAACAGGATCATAATAGGGGAGAGGATGTGGTCTCACGGCTAGAGCTGCCGACTTTGGAGCTAGAAAACCAACGTTCGAGCCTTGGGGTCGACTCGACTCCACATCCTGTGATTCTGGGCAAAATCACTTAATCTCCCCGTGCATACCAACAAAAAATAAAATGAATTTGTCCTTGTATAACGTAACTGGTGCTCATGTAAAGCATTCCAATAACTTTGGGTCGAGTTCGCGCTATATAAAATCTGCAAAAAAAAATCTATTTGAGAAGAATCTCAGTACACCCACCTCTAATTTTTCTCTACTCCGGTCTGTGACCCTCACTCAACACATTTACTCCTACCCGTCCAGGAAATTGTGGAGCACACCAGAAGGAAAATCATTTGCCCCCAGTCATTATCAACACCCACTGCGCAGAGGGAAAGAAGTGGACATCTTCATACCACTGTCTCGTAGCAGTAAGAGGATTTGTGGGCATCTACCGGCCAGTTCTCTCCTTAGAGGAATGCAAAGTAAGGAGTGAGATACCTATTGTTGCAGAAACATGAGAAAGTCAGTGCTCGTGCACTGAAATTGCTTACAGGAAGGAGGAGGAGGAGGAGGCAAAGAAGCAAATTAAGGGACAGAGGCAAAGGGAGTGTAAGGGAAAAAATCCTGTGAAACAGTAAATTCAATACACATTTTCTGGACACAGTCAAGCCTTTTTAGACATTTTTATTATTTTACATTCTAATTTCAATTCAAGCCAATCTCGTAAGCAATATAGATAATAA
Source organism: Calotriton arnoldi (assembly GCA_963921515.1). NCBI lineage: Eukaryota > Metazoa > Chordata > Amphibia > Caudata > Salamandridae > Calotriton > Calotriton arnoldi. Next base: position 139,980 of record CAWUFW010017647.1, on the reverse strand, counting down.
AAAAACATGTAAAAAGTGCATAACATCTAGAAGACTCAATAATGATTGTCACTTTAGTCCACAGAATGATAACTGACAGGCCCACAACAAGCAAACTCGCCAAATCACATTAGGATCTTTTAAGTTCATCAGTACCTTTTGTGTAGTCACACATACTAACAAAGTGGTGAAAGAAAAGTGGTGTCACCGTAAGCACAATAACTGGAATTCTTATTGAAGTCGTTTTCTGCCATACAAATTTTAGGCACGTGTATTACCACAAGCTCAGATGGACATTTAGGGGCAGATTTACAAGCCCCTTGCGCCACTTTTGGGTCACTTTTCCCATGTTAAAAGTGACGCAAAAGTGGTGCAAGGGGCTTGTAAATCTATTTTCAAGCCCCTTGCGCCACTTTTCCCATGTTAAAAATGACGCAAAAGTGGCGCAAGGGGCTTGTAAATCTGCCCCTTAGGCTGGTACAGAAATACTTATGGTTTTTAAAACCTGTCCTTACCAAACCTTTTTTCTAGCGCAAGAATGATAGATACATGCGCTGTGCTAAACCTTTCCAAATAGGCTTGATTTCTCTAAAAGCACAAATCTGTTTCTTTGGGGGGGGGGGAGGGGAGTTTTATATAGCGCGAACTAGACCTGAAGATATCAGAGCGCTTTACATGAGACCCAGTTGCGTTACAGACGGGCACATTCATTCTTTGTTAGGCACGGGGAGTTGAAGTGATTTGCCCAGAATCACGGGATGTTGAGTGTCCTTGAAGAGACTCAAACCCGGTTCCTGAGCTTCGAGGTTGACCTATAGCCTTTCGACCACATCCTCTCCTTCTTATGTAGCCAGAATGCAGTGTTCTATGAAGGAATAACTTAAACGAAACAGATTCATTGCTTTTAGAGAGCAAATAATGAATAGTTCCGACAGGAAAGTCTCGACTGTTGCAAAGAGAATGCAGATTCAGTGGCAGATCTTCAAATAACTGATCGTTTCCAGGACATCCCTCTGCAGGCTTTAGTCAATATAGTTAGGAAAAGACCTTTAAAATTCATAATTTGCTATGTTTGTTATTGAAAAACGCTCTCCTCCCACAGTTAGTATATAGATTTGTATATTCACCGCTTAGCAGCTCGATACATCAACAAGTGGTGCTTAACTGAGAAAAGTGCACATGCAAATATCTTATTCTTCCAAACAGACAGGATCAGAACTTACGATACCAGAGCTATTCCGTCCTATTACAATGCTTAATATATAAGGCACTGGGGGCGCAAGGAGCCTTGGAAAATTTGCAAAGTGCAAGCTTTTTAGTCTCCAAGATGCTGGGCCCTGCTGGATCATGCACTAGATTGCCTCGAAACGGGTCCCTATCGGGCTCTGTTTTGTGCCCTGGCACAGGCGGTCCGTTTTTTAGGTCTCGCGCCTAGCGTTGCAGTGCGCAGCACTGCTCGCGCAGCGCGAGCCCTCTAGAAAGGGCTTCTGAAAACGACCCACACGCTCGTGCGTGTGGTTCTGTTTTCAGAAGCCCTCATTGGCTGTAGCGTGCGTTTTTAAAAAAAAAACGGCACGCGATTGGGCAAAGGCGGGCGCATGTCCCGCCTTCGCTCCTCCCTTTCCCGACGGTGGCCAGAACGCGCAGCAGCGCGCGTTCGCCTCGCTGCCGCGCTCCCTGGCCCCCCGCTCCTCTGTGGTGCGCGCGCACCACTTGTTTTTTCCAGCTGTAAAGCATGTTGATCTATGGTGCTTCAGAAGCTGAAGGGCTGGGTGAGCGTTTCATAAAAGTAACCTGAGTGTGTCTAATCACAGGGCGCTTGAATATCCCAGGCATCATTGTTTCTCTCTGGGCAGTGATTTTCCCCTGCCTCCTCCTTGTTTATCTTTCTAAACGGCACCTGTTAAAGAAAAGACTTCAGGAGTTGGCTGAGGCTGCACATCTATCATAAATATTCCGCTCCACCCTATTTCTCACTATGTATAATGTGTCAAGGAAAAAATAGCCTGGTCTGGGAGCCGGTCGGTTAAAGAGGCCATCTTTTTTTTTTTAAATGCAGATTTATATAGCGCGAACTCGACCCGAAGGTATGGACGCGCTTTACACGAGCACCGGTTACGTTACACAAGGACACATTCATGTTTTGGTAGGCACGGGGAGATTAAGTGATTTGCCCAGAATCACAGGATGTGGGCGCGACCCCGAGTCTCGAGCCTTGGTTTCCCAGCTCCAAAGTCGGCAATCTAGCTGTCAGACCACATCCTCTCCCCCTTCATGCTGCTGGTTGCGCCTGGTAGGATTCATCGACCATATCGTGAATCGCTAAGTAGGACTGGAACAAAATGACGCATTGGGTATCCAAGTACTTTTTCATGCTTAAGTATGAAACAGCATATAAAGTTGAACGCTTCACATCTGTAAACAGTATGAAAAAGACGGGGGGTGGGGGGAGCTGAAATGTGTCAGCAGCACACAATTTGCACCCTTTTCCAGTTGCGCCCTGCACTTTATTGATTAATAAATTAATTAATTTTTTTTCTTAAGTTATGGTGGATTCCTGCCTGGGTGGATTGTCTTTTGGACTATGAGGAGTTCTGCTGTTTATATGCTGTTTAAAGTTATAAAACTGTATTGTACAATTTAGAAAAGAAAGGCGGCAAAACTGAAGCATAAGTTTACAAAAGAGTCTGAAGGCTCTCTGCCCAGCAGTTCCTTCCTTAGAATATAAATAACTCCACTTCATCATTTTTACTGGTGCTGAATTTGATAGCTCCATTAGTGCTGATCAAATGTTTTGCTCACTCAAAAAACTCGGCTTGTTTTGGGAGAGCTAGTGCCGCCGGGCAGCGCAGGCGCAAACTTGGACCTCATTCGGAAGAACACCTGAGGAGAGGTGAGCCTGGGAGTTAGACAGTGGCCCTCCCCACCCCAAATCCATTCCCACGGAAAACGTCGAGCGGGGAGACTGTTGTTGCAAGCGCTGCAGCAGGAAAGCGGCAGCCAAGTTGGTTTCGGAAGTGGCTGCTGGCTGTAGCAGAAAGCAAAGACAAGCCACAGAGGAATTGAGCCAGGCAGGGCTAACTGGGGTTTCCCTTGAAAATGTGTTGAGTCTACAGATGACAAAACTTAACAATTAACAAAACTCTACGCACCGCAGGAACTTAATATATATGGAGTTAAAATAGCTGCTCTGTTCTTGTGCTGTGCGGCTATCCATCCTGCGCTTACCCCATGACTGATGCTAACATTGCTTCTGTTTCTCTTCTGTTGCCCTCGCTAGTCTGTTGTGCGTGAGGGAAGCTTGTCTGTGTTTTGGAATAATCTGGTGCAACGGCTGCCACAGTGCCACTGTCATGTGTGCGTGGGAAGTTTCACTGCTTCTGGGTGCAATACATTTGTTCCGCGTGTGAGGCGAGTTTGTACTGTTGTTGAGTGTGCTGTACATATTCTGTCTGTCCAAGTGAACCTTGGGCAGGGCTTTAAGTGGGGTGAAAAAACTGGGGGGGGTCTCTCATAGGGGCCTCTCATAGGGGCGTGGCCAATGTAATTAAGGGCGTGACTTAAAAATAGGTAAACTAAAAAGTCTGTGCTTAGCATAGTGTGCCGCCAGACTTGTATTTTGCTGTTTCTGTCATTGAATCCAGATATATGATACAACAAGTAACATCATACCTACAATAAATCAGGACTATTGGCTTTGTCAATGGTTGTTAGTTGCATAAGATAAATAAGCAGCAACTAAGGCTTGTATATAATATTGAAAAAACTTCCACTTAAAGCCCTGGTGACACAACGACAATGTAGCTGCTCCTGACTTTCAAAAAGAGAAGAAAAATCCAAAGAGAAAATGACTTTCTTTAAAGAATTTCCCTTCACCTATAACGCTCACCTGGCATGACGTCATGCCGTAACTTCTCCACTAGTGAGAAGTGAGCAGTGTGAGCATCGCCCATCGATGTGCCTGTTGTCACTGCAGTCTGGAAAAAACGGACCGCCTGTGCCAGGGCACAAAACAGAGCCCAATAGAGACCCGTTTTGAGGCCCCCTTTAAAAAACTGCTAGTGCTCAGCACCGGTGAGACCCGGCCCACTTAAAGCCCGACTTGGGCTAATGCTAACTGAAATGATGTGCACCTGTATTAGCAAGTGAAGCTTGCACCACTGCTTCACATGCTCTGTCCCGTCTGTGTGTGAGAGGAAGCCGGGACAGCTGCAGCTTATGCACTGTTAGTTGCATTTGTTTAAGGGCAGATTGCATTTCTCTTGCCCTTGCTGTTCCCGTTTTGTGGTGCAAGCTTGCTCTGGAGCTCTGTAGGTTGCACTTGTGTCTGTGTGTGAGTGAAGCTTGTACTCCCGGTGCCTTTGTTGTGTTTCACAGGAAAATGGATGCAGCTGCTTCCCAGGCTATGTCTGTTTTGTATAAGTGTGACTATTGCTGTACCTGATTTGTATGTGTGAATAAAGAGTGCACTGTTGTATCCCCTCTTTGTGTGTGAGGGAAGCTTTCACTATTGGGCTTGTGATGTAAGTGCATATATGTGTGTGTGTGTGTGTGTGGTGGAAGCTTGGACTGATGTCTGTGTTGTTTCTCTTCTTTGCGCAAAGGAACTTGCACTGCTTTTAGCCTTTTTTTTTTTTTTTTTTGTCTTTTGTTTGAGAACATCTTGCACTTTTGGTTTCTATGCAGCTGAAATACTCTGTGACAGTAGTGCTTCGATGCCTGCCTTTGTTCTGTGTGTGAGAGACTCTAATGCTGCTTTTGCCAATTCTGCATATGTTAAGTGTGTGCAAGGAAAGTCTGCATTGTTGCTTCATGTGTGTGTGTTTAAGAGAAGCTTTCACTTCTAATCCCCATGCCGTACACATTCTACTTGTCAGATACTACACCACTGTTGCCTATGCTGTATAATTTCTGTGGGCAAAGAATCATTTCTGCTGTTGTATGTTTGTGTTGTACTGCTGCTGTGTATGCTGTACATGTTCTTTGTATACGAGGGGAGTTTGCACAAGATGGATGAAAGTGCTACGTGCTTTCCATAAAATTCTTTCTTGCCACCTTTAATGAGTAATAATGTCGCACCTAAAGTCTTTCTTTCTTAAATGTAAATATTTGTGCATTGCAAAAATGCCAATGCCCAGCACAACAACCTTTCACCCATAAAAACAGCTGTGGAGCCCATGTGACGGCAGGGTGAGGTATGTCACACTGCCAAGGAGAACTTTGGCTTCCAGCACTCTCGTGTGAACATCTCTCATGGGTGGGAGCCACAGTGTATAGACACAACAGCCCGACAGCCAGTTTATACAGGATAACTACTGTGTGTACAGTAATGCAATTGTCAAAGGTAATTAAAATTGTGTATGTGAGTAGATGGTAGAAAAGAGCACAGGTTTCTGTACAGTAACAGCTCTGTGCACAGTAGCAATTCTCTGCACAGTAACGAGGGCTTATAGTGTCAAACATGCACAATAACAGTTGTTTAAAAAAAAAAAAAAACACAAGCCTGAATGCATATATATGAACAGTGGAACAAGAATGTTAACTGCATTGTCAGTATACTAAAACCTATATGTATGCGTAGAGTAAAAATTACATTTATTTATAAACTTTAAAATAAGCTACGACGAAGTGCAGGCTTGAAGTGATTTCTGTGAAAGCCCAATACATGGAGTATTTCAATAACAACACAACAGACCTATCACAACAGGAAACTCATCCGATCCCACTGTATTCCAAAGTGCAGGTCAATTCTTGCACCTCTCTTTGAGGTAAAACTTCCCAAAACAATAAAAATAACTAAATACAGCTTTCTATCACTAAGATATTATGCCAGTCTCCATGGTTAAACATTATCTTGAACTATTTTATTGTTTGTGGTGCCAACTTATAAATGCCTCTCTAAAAGAAGGTATATTTCTGGATTCACTAAAGACCGGTCAAGTGAGCCCCTGATAAAGTATCTGTTGGCAGCTAACCATCGGCCGCTGTGGAATCTACCAAAGCTGAGCAAAGTATTTGGAATGTGTGGCTAATACACTTGCTACTCTCACGAAATATAACTTGTTATTAGCACCTCCTAATCAGGCATATACAGAAGCTGCAGCACGGAAACTGCATCACTAAACTCCTATATGACCCCCTATGGACCTTTGATTTAAATAGTTGATTTTAAAATATTGTGGGAGTTTTTTTACAGAATTTAGTAATGTATTATTAATTTGTATTGAAACATTTTTATTGCTGAGATTTCTTATCATGAAGTGCAATTTTTGTAATGATTTTAATCGTGCAATAATCAAATTAATCAAAAAAAAAATCTATATGACATACATTAGCATTTTAGACAATGGTGATGCCAGTCTCTTCATCCTTCTTGATTTGTCAATGGCGTTCGATAACGTTGATCACCATAGGCTCTTCCAGTCCTTCAGACCCTCTCATACATTATGAGGGAAGTCCTGAGCTAGTTCTCCTTCCTGGCAAACCAAATGCATCTTGTCAATTTTGGTAGCGTCCCCCTCAAGCCTACCCCCGTCATGAGTGGTGTTCCTAAGGAGTCTGTTCTAGTGTCTATGTTGTTCAATTTCTGTATGGAGGCACTCAGAATGTTGTTATAGGAGGCAGGTGTTACAATACACCGATATGTATGATGCACAGATCAATTTTAATTTCTATTCAATTTGTGTTATCAATGCTCTAAAACATAGACCTGGCATAAATCAATGTCCTCACACCTTTTCAAGCTTTTAAGTTTAACTCAAGAGTTTAATCTTACCTGCAGACCACTGAAATACTTAACAAGAAGGGCTGTCAGATCTATATATTGACAGCGTCTTCCTCTTATTGCCCAATGAAGTAAAATTGCCTGGTATGTTGCTTTAACCACATTTTTCCATGTATTCACAAATTGAACATACTGCAAAAATAAAAAAACACACAAAAAACAACCATTTATCCAACAAACTGACTTCTACGCTGTAGTACAGGCCCTGGTTTTAGCTAGAATTGATTGTGGGGCTGCCATCTTGGCATGCAATCAAATGTGCTCTTTAATCTCAATTACATCAGAATTTACTTGGCGGCCTAGTTCATCTTAGGCACAAGAGGTCTAACCACATATCTCTAGTTGTAAGGGTTCTCAATCCGATGTTAAGTTCGAGCTGTCTTGCATTACTTTAAAGGCACTATAACGTGCAACAACTGGAGTCGTTTTCACATCTCTCAAAATCTCTTGTGCCAGCAAACGGCTGAGAAGCTTATACAACCTACAACAACAACAAAATCTCATGAAGCAGCAGCACTACCTTTTTCTGGGGCAGCCCCTCCATCTGGAATTTCCTTCCAGTTGCCTTGAGGCGCTTGAGACTTTAGTGCCATGCCACAAAATGTTTGAAGCACATTACTCTAGCTGAATTACCCTCTGCACCCCTTTGCGTCAGCCTCCTTTCCTTTTCCCCTTCTCTGTTCCCTTTCATCAGGCTGCCTCATTTCTATTACTGCCATTGTCCTCCCACACCTCCTCTTTCTCCTTGTCCAGTTTGTATATTGCTGCTCCCAATCTGCTCTTCTCTCTTCCCCACTGACCATCCTTCTGCTGCCCTCTCAAGTGCTGCATTTTGGCAAGCTACCACCCCTCCTTCTTCCTTCTCTGGCAGCCGTACCATCTAGCCTCCTAGCCCCTCTCTTCCCTATTCTTCACTCTCTCTCATTTTCCTGTGCTATGCAATATGTTGAGGAAGACATCGATTTCCCTGCTGTTTAAAAGTTTATGCTTTAATGCTACAGCTGTTGTTTCCTTGTAAGGGATGGCCTGCATAGAAATTTGTTGTTGATGTATACAGCACCCCTTCTTGATAGAAATGCTCTTTATAAAAAGGTAAACATAAATTAAATAAATAGTGACACTATTGCGCTTACGCTTAATGTATTTGTACTGGATCGTCCGTTTTACATTACGCATTTAGATGTGGTAGTTTGATTTGCGGGTAATTACAGTAGAGTGTGCACACAAATGGAGATGTGTGTTTTTTTGTTCTTCATGGTATACGCATACTGACTGGAGGTCTGTTGGTGGGAATTAGCTGGATGGCCACAAAGCAACAAGCATTTGCAATGCAATAGGTCTCGCACTTACACAAGTTTAAGCTATTGGCATTGTAAATGACAATGCCTTTTATTTATCTTTTTAAAACAAAAATAAAAGGCATTGTTATTTTCAACGCCAATGTGCCCCCTACTTCCTTCCTTCCCCCTCACCATCTTTTGCTATCCCTTCCCAACCTTCTCTATCCTTTTTACTCTTACTTTTCCCCCTACTTCCTTCCTCGCCCTCACCATCTTTTGCTATCCTTTCCCACCAAACAGATGTGCACTCCCGGCTGCTCGGGCAAATCTGTGGGCATCTCATCCAGACCACATCTGGAAAAATAGCAAGGGGAAATAGGGGATGGACAGACACTTTTGTTTTTTAGTGGCTAGCATTCATCCCTCATTTTGGATTAATATTCACACAAAAAGGATGTTTGCACTCATCTGTGGGCAAACCAAAGCGGAATCCCAAGCAGTAATTGTAATGATTCATTATCAATATTTAGTCCGGTCTAAATAATAATGAATTATTACAATTACTACTTGGGATTAGGTTTTGAGCCACAGATCATCCATCACTTGCTGTTGTTGATAGGAATCTTACAGTTCCTAAAACCTTGGTAGAACAGTGAAACAAAGCAGACAGGCTACCTCACCAGGCTCAGGCCCTCACAAGTTAAAGGTGGGAGTTACCTCTCAACCCCCACCAACAGCCCCCATCTTTATTGTGCTTTAAAAAACGGAACATTCCAAAACCTCAATATAGGAAACTTATTGTAGGTTTGTATATCTGTGAATGCCTGTAAGACTATCTGGCATGGCATAATTGTTGTTTTCCACAAAGAGTGGTTCTACTACGCAATAAGAAAACGAGCATTTGCTATGCAATAGGTGTCGCATTTGCGAGTTTGAGCTATTGGCATTGTAAATACCAATGCCTTTTATTTCTGTATTTTAAAAACCTGCAAGCGGTGCGTAAACAGGCACTTTGTACTTGCAGTCGTTGCTTACGAGAAGCAACGCTGGCAGTAACTATGCCTCTTTTACTGCCAGCCTTCCTTCGTAAGCAAGGACTATAAGCACAAAGGGCGTGTTTATGCACCGCATACAGCTTTTCGAAACACATAAATAAAAGGCATTGTCGTTTACAATGGCAATAGCTCAAACTCTTGCAAATGCAACACCAATAGCTCAAACTTTAATAATGCGAGACCTATTGCATTGCAAATGCTTGTTCTGGACTGCAATGACAGCAGGCACCTCGATGTGCGCGTGCTCACACTGCTCACTTCTCTCTAGTGGAGAAGTTACTGCATGACGTCATGCCAGGTGAGCGTTGTAGGGGAAGGGAAATCCTTTAAAGAGAGTCATTTTCTCTCTGGATTTGCCTTCTCTTTTCTCAGGAGCAGCAACATTATCGTGGTGTCACCAGGGCTTTAAGTGGAAGTTTTTTCAATATTATATACAAGCCATAGTTGCTGCTTATTTATCTTATGCAACTAACAACCATTGACAAAGCCAATAGTCCTGACTTGTTGTAGGTATGATGTTACTTGTTGTATCATATATCTGGATACAATGACAAACAGCAAAATACAAGTCGGGCGGCACACTATGCTAAGCACAGATTTTTAGCTTATGTGTTTTTAAGCCATGCCCTTAATTACATTGGCCATACCCCTTTAAGAGACCCCCCAGTTTTTTCATCCCACTTAAAGCCCTGGTCCTACCCAATGCCTTGCATGTGCAGAGGGGTGCTGGATGGGCGGAACCTCAGTTTCATGAACTACTTCAACAATTGTTCAACCTGGTTGAAGGCAGGAGACAAGTCACATGTCTGTATAAGGGCCTACGCTCCTTGACGAAGATTAGCTTGCAGAGCGTAAAACGTTAATGGGATTTGGATATAGGAAGGGAACTGTAAGACCGAGAATAAAAGAAAGTATTTGAATACCCCAACAAAGTTTCTAGAAAACCTTATTTCAAGCTTATAAGAATTAATTATACACACAGGACATAATGGACTCCCAAAAGGCTCAATAAAATATATGCATAACATTTTTATGGTGCCAGAGATGCGTACATATAGTGTGGGAATCTTCTACATGGTGTGGGACTGCCCTAACAATAATAGACTTTGGACTGAAATCACTAGCATATTAGAGGCAACACTCGGCCCTCCATCTTGCATTCACCAGCACAACGTCCGTTCGTTTTGTTTTTTCAGTTGTCCTAACGCAGAGCTGTGCCCCAGTTACAGCCACATGGAAAATGTGATATGTCATGAGGTGACCAAACCCCGCCTCCCACACCCTGGACGAAATCCACCATGCGGTCTAAATTATAAGCCAACGCACTACAACTCAAGTTTCAGAAGGGTTTGAACACAGAATAACCCAAACACTCAGTACTGTATAATCTTTCATAACCTTGGAGACTCTTGCTTCTTGCGCAATTAACTTATTTCTAGACTATTCAGTTTCAGAACTTTTTGACCCATGTTTATTGCTTGTGTTTTTCTCCTCTTCTCCAGTCGACGTGTGCATACACTAGTAATGAGTGACTTTGCACAATGTGAGTGTTCTTATCCCACCACAAGTGATGAGGCATATAAACGGTAACCACAGCAGAGCTAAATGCTTGATGTGTACAGAGGGTGATTGCAATCACTTAGCTTGCCCAGGCAAAGAAAAAGGCAAGATATGGAGAAGAAGTGTGTAGTATGTGTAATAAGATATTGGATGGTCACTGGAACTTAACAATAGGACCTGGTGTCTTAAAAAAGGAAACCCATTTTCTTACATCCATTACGGTCTTCTGATTAGATTGAATTCCAGTGAAACAGTTTTAACTTCCAGATCTTGCGGGATAAAAGGTGTCCATTTTTTATTCTTCAAACCACTTCACACATCATTAACGGACACCCTCCTGCAGGTGCTCATGATATCCTCACACTCAGTTTTGCATGATATTTGAAGGTCTGATTATTGCATGCTCTCTTTCAGACCCCTAATATAGTACCAATACTGGGGTGACAAAAACATCTCATATGTAGGCAGGACGCTGTTCACGTGTACTATGTAAATGGCCTAGAATAATAAGAATAACAAATACCCACAGGATATACGTTTTTTCTAGGAAAACCTATATGATTGTTGCTTTTCATGCAAAGGTGGCGTTTCAGCTGCAAGAAAACTGATTTTCTTGTTAAGTAATGTTAGCAATATTGATAAACATTTGCCTGTGATTTCAGGACAGAGACACAGCCACGCTCCTCCTCACCCCCATTCCATCCCCCGGTTGCCGGTGGGACTGCCAATAGGCCCAATTGCCAAATTAATCCTTTACCCTATTGAATAGGGTAAAGGATTAATTTGATTGCAAAAGTTATGGACCATTAAAGAATTAGGGGCAGATTTACATGGAAGTGCTGCAGCGCGGCAACGCAAGCCCTTTGGCTGCACCACGCTGCGGCACTTCCAAAGCACAGGAATGCGACATATTTACAATAATATGTCGCATTCCTGTGCTCTCCCCTGTGCTGGCGCACAAACTGCTGCCATGCGCCAGTGCAGGCACCCTTGCACCATGGTGCAAGGATGCCTTCGTCATGGGGAGATTGTTTTTGTGAAGGAAGGGGCACCTTCAGGCGTACCAACTTCTGCCGAAGATCCCAACAGACACCGACGGGGAGGAGAGCGGGGCTGAGAAAGCAGATCCTGCTGGGAGAGCTGGAAAAGCCGGGCTGGATCTCCACCCTCCTCCATACACAGCACAGGTCTACTTGCCCCGGGGAAAGGCGGGGCACAAACAGGCAGCCGCAATGAGGGCGGTCGCCTTTGTCCTGTAACCCTGGGGGCTCACACTGCCGCACGTGTTCTAACTCCCACAGAGACGGGTTGCAATACAACAGTCTCCCTCCCCCACCTCCCATGGTGGTACAGCACGCACTGTCCCCAGAGCCACAGGTGGAGCTTACACTCCGCTTGCAGCCTGGCCTCCCAGTGTTAGTGCTACAACGTAAAAGGCTCTCCTGCAGTGCTACCACACACTGCAATACAGTAACACTCTGTGGATGTGGTTACGCATACACATCTCCCTGAAGCGTGGTTTACAGTATTTCTTTTGGATAGTCAAAAAATATTTAAATTGTAGATACGAAGGAAGAAAAAATACAGGAGCACCGCATGTAGAACCGGACGCCATGTAAGTGCCGCATCGTTCATGATACAGTAACAAGTAGCAGCGGCATAAACTGCACTGAGTTGCAGAGTTATAAATACAGTGCAGGATGCGAGGGTATCCTTTTATTTAAACTGCAGTAACCTGTTAGCATAGTGTGGTACAAGAGGCTTCGAGACCCACGGTGCTAGTAATAAACCGTATATGCCTCTCCCCTACTCCTGCCGCCACCCCAAGCTGGGTTGATGGTCGCTCAGTGACTAAGGCCCCTGCCGCTGTCCGCGGCTCTGACAGCCAGCGCCGGGCACATTGCATGAAGCAGCAGCCTGGAGCAGAGCCCAGCTCCCACAGTGTGAATCACAAAAGGAGGGACACTTGGCAACCCTGTCTAGAGCTCTGCTCTGCTGGCTGAGCGCACGTCATGCCCGGCGGGGCTGCGAGGGAGGGCCTCCCATGGTATGAGGCACCAAAGGGGAGGGGAGGTGAGGGCGCTGCTTCACCTGCTGAGGAAAACACCACCACGAGCAGCCAGCGCAAGACTGGCCTCGCCATCAACGAGCATTGGCGGAGCGCTCCAGCAAAAAGCTCTACACCACGCATTAAAGCTATCCGAATGCAACCACAGACATTACACACTGCGCAATAAGGACAAACTCACAACCAGTGGAGCGGACCTACGGTTGGCACAGCCTGGGATGGTTAAAAACAAGCATTTGCAATGGAATAGGACTCGCATTTATGCAAGACCTATTGCATTGCAAACTGGAGTGCGGGTGGCAGGGGGGCGAGAAGACACGAACAACGGGAGTGGGGGGGGGGAGAAGTCACGGACAGCGGGAGGGGCGGGGCACGGGAAGAAAATAGTGCTCATGAAACACGAAGTAAAGGGGCCAGTAACCATGGAAGGATACAAATGACGACATGGCCTTCATAAGGAGGGACTAGCAGCCTATAAACCAATCGGAAGGCAGCATTTAGAAAGGAAAAAGACACAAGCCAATGAAAAAGTGGGCGGGGGAGTAGGCGGGGCTTCCCTCACGTAGTCAACTACCACAGATCAACCCCAGAGCAGCGCTTGCGTGCTGGCTCAGGGCTCGACCTAAAAACAGGGGGGAAGCAAGGAGAAGGTAGTAAAAAATGAGGGAATCGAAAGGGTCAGGCTCTCAATAAAAGGGGGAAGAAGCAGGGAAAAGTAGTCAAAAATGTGGGAATAGTAAGGGTAAGGCACTCAAAAAATGGGGAAACAGCAAGGAGAAAGCACTGAAAAATTAGGAAAAAGTAAGAAGAAGGCTCTCAGAACAGTGGAAAAGCAGTAAAAAGCAGTGGAAAAACAAGGCGCCGACCCAAAAAACACAGGAAGGAAGGAGGAAGCAGTGAATAAGAGGGATAAGAAAAGAGAAGGCTCTCAAAAAATGGGGGGAAAGCAGAAGAAAGCAGTGAAAAATGGGGAAAAGCAAGAAGAAGTCACTCAAAAAATGGGGGGAAAAGTAGGTGAAAGCAGTGGAAAATGAGGGAAAGCAAGGAGAAGGCACTCAAAAAAATGGGGTAAAAAGCAAGGAGAAAATAGTGAAAATGAGGGCAAAGGAGAAGAAGGCACTCAAAAAACAAGGAAAACAGCAAGGAGAAAGAAGTGACTATGAGGGAAAAGCAAGGAGAAGGCACTCATAAAACTGGGGACAAAGGAGGAGAAAGCAGTGAAAACGAGGGAAATGCAAGGAGAAGGCATTCAAAAAACGGGGTATAGCAAGAGAAAACAGTGAAGATGAGGGAAAAGCAAGGAGAAGGCACTCAAAAACAGGGGAAAAAGCAGGGGAAAGCCATGAAAACGAGGTGAAAGCAAGCAGAAGGCCCTCAAAAAACATGGGAAGAAGAGAGGAGAAAGGAGTAGAAATGAGAGAAAAACAAGGAAAAAAGCAGGGAGCGAGCAGTGAAAACAAGAGAAAAGCAAGGAGAAGGCACTCAAAACCGGGGGTGGGGGTGGGGAAGCAAGGAGAAGAGAGAAGCAAGAGAGATGCAGCAGCACAGGGAGGGCCATGGCCATAATACATTTTATGGCGGGGGCTAGGGGTTCCCAAAAATCCTCACTTAGGACCTAGTTTCCATAGACATTTTTTGTTTTGCTAATAACTTTGGCATCGTTTGACAAATCGTCACGACATTTTTTAAACTAGTTTGCCACTCACAACTGAAAGTTTCAGGGTGATTCATCAAGCGAGGGCCGAGAAAAAGGGGGGGACCCAAAATGTGTTTTCCCCATGCAATTTCCTATAGGGATTTTAGACACGACTACAGCCCGAACCGTTAAACGGAATCTCATCAAATTTGTCTGAAAGCTAGATTTAGGTCCAGAAAGAGTGCTTTTTGTAATCTGGTGTAAATCCATTCAGTAGTTTTGGAGTTATCAAAGAAAAAATATTTATGTAAATCTAGAGACGCAGAGGGTATGCAGATCCAACAGATCTCATGCTGAGATCTGATTGGCTGCCATCATTTCTACCAAGATGTGGTGGCAGCAATCTTGGGACTCAAGAAAAATGCGAAAATAAACACAAGAGGGTAGGAATACCCTGACTCCCTAGGCCCAAATGGACCCCACCTGGGGCCATAAACTTTTTTTTTAAATTTGCTGCAAATTTACAGAGGTTCTGCGGATCCGTGGCAACATTGAAAAAAAAACAAGAGCGGTCTCCCTTTTTTTTTTTGCCCTCTGGGTGGGCCAAGTCTCCCTCCCCTGGCTGATTTCGGCCCCATGGACCCTATCCCTTGGAGTCCAACTGCAGTGACAAAGGGGAGGGGGGCACGTGGCCTCCCTCCCAGAGCCAATAATGGCCCTGGGGACTTCATTCTCATCCTGGCTCCTGCTTTGTCCCAGGGTGCCCACCCATGGGAAATAGTGGATTCCCTGCCCACATGGGTAGGGAAACCTGTATTTGCTCTTGCTTGGCTAAAGCAATTTCAATACTCCCACTAATCGAGAGCAAACACAAAGTCCGCTTCCAGCTGGCGGGAGCTTTAAAAATGCTCCTGTCAGCTGGGAGCAGACATCTGATCTGTTTCCCTGCCCGCAGTGATGCGGGCAGGGAAACAGATCGGAATATTGCTCCTGTCCTCAGGGAGCAGCATTTTTAGCTGCTCCCTGCTGGCCAGAGCAATGCTGGCTCCCACTGGAGGCACGGAGCCTTCTGGGACCACAGAGGCTTTGGGGCTCCCCACGTGGCCCCAAACTAGGCTATGGTGGGTGCCCTGGGTGGGTACCAGGGCACCCACCCTTTGTTGGCAGGGACCCCAGGGCCAAATTAGGCCCAGGGAGGAGTCCATGCAGTCCCCCTCTCCCTTAGGTAATTGGCCCAGCCGGGAAGATGGGGTCCCTGTGATCGAAATCGGCCTTAAGATGGGGCCATGCAGTCCCCCTCCCCCTTTGGCAAGTGGCCCAGCCCCAGGTTATGGGGTCCCCGGGGCCGGAATCAGCCTGGAGAGGGTGACTGCGTTCCCTGCTCCCGATTTAAAAAGATGCTGGGCCCCTGAGGCCAAAATCGGCTTGGGAAGTGGTGCTGCGTGCCCTGCCCTATCATTAAAATATGTGCAGGCCCCGGGAGCTGGGGGCCCTGGGGCCAAAACCTGCCCAAGGAGGGGGTCTGCAAGCCCCCCTTCCTCATAAATATAATGGTGGGTCCCAGAGAATGGGGTCCCTGGGGCCAAAAACAGCCAGGGGAGGAGGGGCCACGTATCACCCTCTCCTAAAAAAATGTACCGGGCTTAGGGTATGGGGTCCCCAGGGCCAAAATCAGCCCAGGGAGGCTGAGTGCTCCCCTCCCGGATTGCCTGCCTTTGGGGGATTGGACACAGGGCCCGGCCACAGGCCTTGCCTTCTGGCCAACCCCTTGCTGCACCCAGCCACAGGACGTGCCGGCGTGGGGTTGGCTGCATGTGGGTTGCTGGCAACAGGCCAGGCCCTGTGGCCAAACCCCCACTGCACACAGAGGTTGGATTATCGTATGGTAATTAAATATTACTTTAAAAGAACCTAGAAATTCACTGAAAAACTAATAGTTAGAGGGACGTTGTAGTTAGGAAATAGCATTAAAAAGCCATAGAAATTAACTGAAAAAACCATGGTCACAGGGACGTTATAGTTAAGAAACAGAATTTAACAAAAATTTAGAAATTCACAAAAAAAAACAAAGGTTACAGGGACGTTATAGTTAGGTTCAGATTTTCTACACACAAAACCATGGAAATTCAGCAGGAATAGTTAAAGTTATCTCTAGTAACTATACCTCATGCCCTAAGGTAACTATAACTCGCGGCCTCGACGTACATTGCGAATTTTCCCACATATTATCTCACCCATGACATCTTCTATGATATCATTGATAATATTATCATATAGGAGAGACTTGGAGAGCATTAAGGTCCAGCATACATGCTCCAGATAAATTTAACAGTTAAAGGGAGTATGCAGTTCCTTTTAAGAGAAATAAGGAAGATTTCTATTCAAGGTCAGACATATCCTAAGGGGTCAGCAGGGAGCGGGACTCCTTAGGAGCACGTGCCCTCACACACCCAGGTAGGTGTCATACTGCATCATCGGGCTTTTGCTCCCCGCCAGGCCAGCACTGCAATGCCCGACTGGCACCCTCAAGGAGGCACTTTACCGGACATCTTTTTTTATGCCGTCTGTGAAGGAAAACATCCATTACAACGCAGGCATTACATCGTAATGCCTTTACAACGCAAGTCACTACAATGACGCGTTGTTACATCGCATGCCATTACAACGCATTCGTTACAACGACTTGCTGTAGGGGACAGAAGGTGTTGGATTTTCAATCCAACACCTTCCCTACTGTTGCACACACTGGAGTTGGAATAGTAAATTATACTATTCCAAACTCCAGCGCCCCCCCTACAGCAAGTCATTGTAACGACTTGCATTGGAATGGCATGCGATGTAACAACGCGTTGTTGTAATGACTTGCATTGTAAATGCATGCGTTGTAATGAGTGCTATTCGTCTGTGAAGGCTGGGTGTGTGATTATTGATGTAGATTGGTGTAATTAGTGGATATGTGTGAGTGAAAATAAAAAATAGGACAAGGGGTCCTCCCAAAAAAGACTTTTTAAGGACAGAGTCCTCTTCCGTATATTAAAAATTTGTGGTGCTATCTACTACAACTAATCATCTAAGATAGCTATTGGGTTAGGATTCTTAACTTTACTACTCCTAAATGCCTTTTGTGAATACCGAAAGTCGTAAAGTTAGGATTTTGTCTCAGTTTAGGAGTAGTAAAGTTAGGAATCCTAACTTTGCTACTCCTAAATGGCTTTTGTGAATACCGAAAGTCGTAATGTTAGGATTTTGTCTCAGTTTAGGAGTAGTAAAGTTAGGAATCCTAACTTTGCTATTCCTAAATGCCTTTTGTGAATACCGAAAGTCGTAATGTTAGGATTTTGTCTCAGTTTAGGAGTAGTAAAGTTACTGTACTACTCCTAAATGCCTTTTGTGAATACAGAAAGTCGTAAAGTTAGGATTTTGTTTCAGATTACTTTTGTGAATTAGGCCCAAAGTCTTTACCACACAGTGCCTTTACCATGCATGCCTTTAACACACAAGGTAAGTAAATTTATCACAATACAATGTCATAAAAAGGAATGTCTTACGGTGACACATAGTAACACACCAGCACTCTACGACTGTGATGAAGCTGCACTACATCATCATCTTTATACAATATCAAAGGCTTTTGATCCAATCTTCAGCTTCTCCACCGGAGGTACAAATAGTCACCCTCAGTGCACGACACTACTAAGAGATACAACGGAGCAGGGCCCAATGGAAATAGGGCTGGGGATCAGTGACTGTTGTTGTGTGGGTGCACAAGTCACAGTCACTGATCCCCAGTCCGAGTCCTGAGGAGAACCCTAGAACCATCCAGGGTTTGAAACGCTTTGGCATCTGGGCAAAGGCGAATGATCCTTTGGGGGTGCTGTTTGGGGATTGGTTAAAGAAATTTCTTTCCCTTTGGGCAGACAACCCTCATGACAACTGTATAGCCCTTTGCCCCACACACAGGCAGGACCTCTAGAACTGTTAATTGTCCGCCTGTGCTTTATGTGTTAAACATGGACTGGTTGTTTATAGGACAATTGTAGGACACTTATAATTGTTTTGGTGTTTGTTTCTTTTTATGTTTATCATTCATGTGTTTTTGTTGTAATGTTGCATTTTGTGATGTTTTCATAAGCTTGACATACTGAATGATGTGTTTTCGGTCTTATGACATTAATGAATGTTTTATCTTACATGTGCATCAAATAAATCACAAGTGATGTGAAATAACTCACATGAACTTAGAATTGCTTGTCTAAGCTCATACATGAGGAATCAGTAATAACCTATCCGGTCAATGTTTTGTTGCATCATATTTGAGAGGTCCAGGCCTGGTAGTGATAGGACCCAAGCCTTTTTTTGTTTTACCTTTCTAAAAGTAGCATTTTCAGAACTGCAATTTAAAAACCAACTTCACCACGAGTTGTGTTTTTAAAGTGTGAGCCCAGAGAGACCAAATTTGGTTCCCCCATATTTTCCCAATTGGAAACTACACTTATAAAATGTTATAAGGCAGTCCCAATGTTATCATATGGGAGTGATAGGCCTTGCAGCAGTGAACAACAAATGTAAGAGTATTTCAGTACCAGGACATGTAAAACTTAAAAGTACATGTCCTACTTTTTAAATGCACTGCACCCTGCCCTTTGGGCTGTCCATGGCCTACCTTAGGGGTGACTTACATGTAAGAAAAAGGAAGGTTTGGGCCTGGCAAGTAGGTTAACTTGCCAGGTCAAAATGGCAATTTAAAACTGCACAAACCGGATCTGCATTGGCAGGCCTGAGGCTTGTTTAAAGGGCTACTGAGGTGGGTGGCACAATCAGTGCTGCAGGCCCACTAATAGCATTTCATTTACCGGCCCTGGGCACATATAGTGCTCTTTACTAAGGACCTACTAGTAAATTAAATACGCCAATTGTGGATAAGTCAATGTTAGCACGTTTCAAGTAGAGAGCACAGGCACTTTAGCACTGGTTAGCAGTGAAAAAGTGCACAGAGTCCTAAAGCCAACAAAAAGAGGTCAGACAAAATGGAGGAGGAAGGCAAAAACTTTGGGGTGACCCTACAGAAAGGGCCATTTCCAGCAGCTGTCTTGACCAGCATTTTTATTTGTGAGGGCCCAGCTGGTTTATTCCAATCTAGAACGTCCTATGTAATTAAGCCAAGCCTGTGTTGGTTTGAAATTAGAAGCTGTTGGAGTAGGTGTGGCTGAGGTGCTTTGTACTAATAACTCTTCTTTATCTTTTCCATGGATCTGTGATCTTCTTCTGGGTTCACGATCCTACAGCAGATTTGAGGAGTTCTTAGTCTCTAGTCTTGTTTAACAAAACAATAGAGTACATGTGTTCCCTGCTCAAGAAGTCTAACACAGACCTGGTTGTATTTGAAAACTCCAGACCCATCACACATCTCCCTTTCCTCTCAAAGAATAATGAAATAACAATCATCTAGACAATGTCCAATCCGGGTTCTGTGTGGGTCACAGCACTGAAACCTGCCTCCACAAAATTGTGGATGATGGTCTACATCACTTTGATGATGAAAATGCCTGCCTTCTTGTCCTCCTTGACCAGGCAGCAGCTTTTGATTTCGCAGATTAGGATATACTTCTTAAATCCTAAGAAACAGAATGACTATTACATCAACAGTGCTGGAATGGGTTAGATCCTTTCTCTCTGACAGATAGCAACTCTTTAAAATAGAAAGGTCTTTCTCTATCCCTGTCAAAGCCCCTTGTTGAATATCTCAGGGCTCCATTTTCACTGACAGCTATTCAGTCTCTATGTGGAACAATTAGGTAATCTGCTAACAAATCATGTTATTCCCTTTCTGCAAAATGCTGATGATACCAAATGTATCTCCTCCATTTTGGATATAAAGATTTAAATGCTAAATATGGAACTACAGTTAAACCATCAAAAGACTAAATATATCTCTCCTCAAATAAGAGGAACTTCCAGCTGCAGAGTCAAACCAGCTCAATGACACAGGCTTTGTCATTGACCTTTACACCACAGACTATCACCTCAGTGAAGTCTGTTGTCATCAAGCTTGTCAAACTACTCCATCTTGATCTTATCATAAAAGTGATGTCCAAGAATACTAGATTCCTAAATTCCAGCTAAGATGTCTATGTAACTCCAAGCTGTTCCTCCCAGAACAATAGTTCAAGCTAGTTGTCAAGATCCAGTCACTTAGCTCCGCTAATGCAGTCCTCCATTTAGCAGTGTGCCTGTACTCAAATACAAAAAGATCTCATCACATCACACAAGTCCTTTTATCAATAAGTAGGCTTTCCATGAGGAGTCACTCTGCATGAGTCACATACAAGGCAATTCATTTGAACGACCCTAAATACCTAATTCCAAAACTTCAGCTCTCATATAGAAACAGATGTTTAAGAATTCAAGCTCTGTTTAAATTGGAAACCCCTGGATTCAAATGGTCTGTTGTTCTGAAACAATCATACACTGCCTGTGCTCCAAGGACCTGTAAGGTTATACCAACACATATGTGAGTGACCACATCAATCTCCACTTTTAAAAGGGACCCTCAGCAGCATTTCCTAAAATACCTTTTATAATTCTTTACCCATATATTGTATTTAGTCTTCTGAAATCCTGCATTACAAAGGTAGAACAATCTCCTAGATGACCTACATTTTCTATCTATAACATGTTCTGGTCTTGTCTTGTCACTGTAAAGCACTCTACCACCCTGTGTGCAGGACCTGGATGTGCTATTTCAAGAACCTAAATAAATAAATAACCCATTTTTGACCCATGGGTTGCAGATCAAAGTGCATAGTTTAAAAGTAACTTCTGCATGTTGGTGAGACACAAATACTCTCTGCCACCTTCTGATTTGTGGCTTTGGATTCTCGACCTCACTGAATAAATATACACTTCATCTAAATTTATACACGGAAATTTCGATTTCCACAGAAAAAACAGGATTAATTTTTTCTAAAGGCACATTAGCCTTATTGATGTTTTCCTATGGGCTTCCACTGCCCAGCCATGTTGGGAACAACACTAGGAATCCTGAAGTGTACTTGACTGTTTCTCCTTAATATATTACCATATCAACTAAGATGCAAGACTGAAATGTTCTATGGAACTCAAGATACTCATGAATATGTGGTGATCATCATGTCTTCACTATAGTCATTTATTCTTCATTGAACAACCACCACTCAGAATTGTTCAAATATGCAATAGTATCAGACGTTGTGACTTTAAGATACCACAATCCTTGCATCATTGACCATGGTGACATTAAACATTGTAGGAAATGCTTCCCAGGGAGTAGCTCTTACACACTAACAGTTGAGAGCTGTTAGACCTGGCATCATTGGCGCGGGTCTCCCTTCCTCTTTTCGCTTCTGACCTTTTATGTTGGCTGGATTTAGATGCTCTGGGCGCTGTGCCACTGCCAATCAGTGACACAGCGCCAATACTCCCTGTGTAAAGATGACTGTATGAATTGGGATAACCATAATTGGCTCGTTTGGTTTACCTGTCAGCCCCTAGTATCAGTGCACTGTGTGTGCCCAGGGCTGGTAGACCAAATACTGCTGGTGGGCCTGCAGCGCTGATTTGCGCTACCCACCGAAGCAGCTTTCAAAGTAATGTCTGTGTAGCATGTTCTAATAGCGAGTTACCCTCTGTTTCCCTGTTTACTAGTGTGAAGCTATCCGTTCTCATAGGCCAGAATGGGCAGGCCGAGCATTACATGCCCTAATCCTACCTGCCCCCAGGAATCTGATAGGAACGTCGAATTTGATATGTTTAAGCTCAGAACATTGAGATACATCTTTTAGTAAGGATTATTAGCGTAGCCCGTGTTCGAAAATGCCTCTACGAGAAACGAGGTATTTTCTGGCCTAAGCTTTCCTGTAGGCTTTGCTAGCGTGTGTATTGGCCGTCTGGTTTTGGAGCAGCAGGGCCAGCTGGGTCAGACCTGGCTGGAGAGAGAGATCAGCATGTAGAGTAGGGTGAGGGGTGACTCTTTGATCTGAGCAGGGCCGTGCCTGGCAAGGTGAATCTTGGCTCCACCTCCCACTGGTCGTCTGATAGCAGACCCCCAGATTCTCAAAGGGCAGGATGTCGCCTCGTAAACCAAGTGCTCTCCGACCCCACCGAACTGGTTCTGGCTGGATGCAGTGATTTGTGAATGCAGAGAACAAAGACTTTTTAGGTATAGAACGCTGCGCTGAAACCTTTTTCAAGTGTGTTCCTTCTGGATGTCAAGACGAAACTCTGTCCGAGCGGACAGAGGAAAGGACTTTGAAACTTTCACCAAGCTTGCTGAAGAAACTACCCGAGGGCCTGAATTGAGAGCGCCTCCTGCTGAAGTCTCAGGGACATTAGACTTCACCCCGTCAGCCGCCTGAATTCCTGCGCTAGGGATTCTACTTGCAGGTGAGGCCTCCGTCAAGTAATCCGGAACCTCTAGTTCTACTGTGAGGAACGCGGACTGGTAACCCTTGTTAACTCTGTGTGTGGGCCGCCGCAGCTAAGAGAGAGCTACCGCCGCTGAGCGCCCGCCTTAATTTGAATCTTCTGAACCTTTGCTGAACCTGTGTGGGCCGCCGCAGCTAAGAGAGAGTTGCCGCCGCTGAGCGCCCGCCTTAATTTGAATCTTCTGAACTTTCGCTGAACCTGTGTGGGCCGCCGCAGCTAAGAGAGAGTTGCCGCCGCTGAGCGCCCGCCTTAATTTGAATCTTCAGAACCTTCGCTGAATCGGTGTGGGCCGCCGCAGCTAAGAGAGAGCTGTTGCCGCTGAGTGCCCGCACTTGTGTCAGCTGTGCCTCATCGTGATTTGTCCTGTGGGCCGCCGCAGCTAAGAGAGAGCTGTTGACGCCGTGTGCCCGCACTTGTGTCAGCTGTGCCTCATCGTGATTTGTCCTGTGGGCCGCCGCAGCTAAGAGAGAGCTGTTGCCGCCGAGTGCCCGCACTTGTGTCAGCTGTGCATCATCGTGATTTGTCCTGTGGGCCGCCGCAGCTAAGAGAGAGCTGTTGCCGCCGAGTGCCCGCACTTGTGTCAGCTGTGCATCATCGTGATTTGTCCTGTGGGCCGCCGCAGCTAAGAGAGAGCTGTTGCCGCCGAGTGCCCGCACTTGTGTCAGCTATGCATCATCGTGATTTGTCTTGTGGGCCGCCACAGCTGGGAGAGAGCTGTTGCCGCTGAGTGCCCGCACTTGTGTCAGCTGTGCATCGTCGTGATTTGTCCTGTGAGCCGCCGCAGCTAAGAGAGAGCTGCTGCCGCGGAGTACTCGCACCTTTGCTAACTGCGTCATCGTGATTTGTCCTGTGAGCCGCCGCAGCTAAGAGAGAGCTGCGGCCGCTGAGGGTTCGTACGTTGGCTAACTGTGCAGCATTGTGATTTGTCCTGTGGGCCGCCGCAGCTAAGAGAGAGCTGCTGCCGCCGAGTGCTCGCACCTTTGCCAACTTCGCACCATTGTGATTTGTTCTGTGGGTTGCCGCAGTTAAGAGAAAGCTGCTGCCGCTGAGTGCCCGCATCTTTGCCAACGTTGCATCATCGTGAATTGCCCTGTGGGCCGCCGCAGCGAGGAGAGAGCTGCTGCCGCTGTGCGCCCACTACGGAGCTGCACAACGAGAGTCATCGCCACCACCAGCCCGGGCCGCCGCAGCCGCGTGCTGCTGCTGCTGGGAGCCCTCCTGTCCCCGAGTGCCCGAATCATTGTGAGTGCACGTTGCGGACCACTGCAGTCGAGAACTGTGGTCGCTGGGAGTCCACCTGTCACCGTCTCCGCTTCTTCGAAAAGCTGCGTAATGTGTCCCCGTCCAATGGCAGGTATCTGGTGCGCAACGGGTCGCGTAGACCCAGGCCTTGAACTCAGTCAGTGCCACGTTCTAGTGAATACGTTATTGCCTTTTAAAGTCCCTACTGATTTACATGCATTGTGACTGGCTAAAACGCTTTTGAGAGTCTCCCACTAAACCCTGGATAAAGATACTATTTTTCTATACCTCCTTGAGTTGTGTCCTTTTGTGGTGTCGTTACTGCCTTATTGTGCATGGTCATAAATGCTTCACACACTGCCTCTGAGATAGGCCTAACTGCTCGTGCTACGTTACCACAGGGTTGAGCAGGGGTTATCAAAGGGGTAGCCCACTTGCCCTGACTTAGGAAGAAGGGTCCATATTTGGGCATTGGCGCCAGCCATGGCCAACTAGAGACCCCCATTTCTAACAAGAGCTATACATCTTTTACTCTTTTACCACTCCCCACTAAAATTTATGGTTCATAAACATATTACTATTATGTGCAAGTGGTGATTTATTGGCTATAATCAACAAAGTATACATGGGCCTGCTTTGGTCCAAACAAACCACCTTGTGTTTGAACCTGTGCACCAAACCACATGGGTAATAGTACAAGCGAGGAAACAGGGGTAGTTAATCTAACTCAGAAAATTGTACCATCAACTTAATAAAGTGAAGGAGCTTTGGATGCCTAATTGAACTCATCCGGTTGATTTTATGTGCTTGCATTGAAATCTCTGTATGAGAAAATGTATTTGAGATACTGCACATCAGGCTTATATTTTGCATATGAGACACTGTAACGGGTGGGAACAAACGGGAGGAGAGACAGGTCGTGTGAGGGAAGGCTTTATTTTTTCTAGTATATGTCTCCTTCTAGAGAGGGGGTTATGTGGGTGACGGGACTCTTCCTCGCTCCTCCGGCGTGATTGGTATCCTGTTCGGGATGTCGTCCGCTCCTCCTCTCTCCGCCTCGGGGTACGGGGGCTTGAAGACTCCGTTGCGGTGGATCATCAAAAGGGGGAGACAAGAATCGGGATTTAGGATGTGAACGATACGGGACCCATAGGTAGGGGAGTGAAGGGACACCGCACTCTGTGACACACGTCCTCTAAGTTAAGGTGAGTGATTGTGCTCAGGGTAGGGTGTAGCGGGTTGTACGAGAGCGAGGTCTGGCTATGTTTCCTTACGCCGATCCCTCCTCCCTGCCCAACCCGCGAAACGTTCCCGTACCTTTGTGAGCCACGCTCCTCCAGGAGCGTGGCTGGGCGACTCGTGTTGTCGTTGGCCTCCTGGCACCTCCGTGTCTCCCTCAGGGTCTGCTGTCCTGGGCGACTCGTCCTCGCACGCCTCGTTCCCTCCGGTATACGCAATGCTCTGCTCCTCGGCTCCTTCCGTCTCACCGGTGACATTCCACCACGTCTTCCGGGAACCTCCTCTTCTTATCACGCTGCACGTTATGACGTCCGTCGGGGGCGGAGTCTCGTCGTCCGGGATATCCCAATTAAAGGCGCCCTCACCATATGTCCCCGAGGAGTCCAGCTGAGAAAGAGGATGCATGCTCCACTCATCCTGAGGAGGGGAGACAAGAGGGGGGGAGAGGGATGTTGTTGACCACCAGGCCACCTCTTCGGGGAGTCTCTCCGTCAGTGGTCCCACCTCGTCACAGACACCAAACACACAAGGGAATCATTGCTCCACCAATGATTTCCATAGCATACACATTTCAGAAAGTTGCATGCCAGCAGACATTAACTATGAATAAATGCTCTCTGTATAGGTATTTTTCATGTAAAAGTTACAGAGTCGCTGCAATGTGTTCTTCTATCTGTCCTCAGGTCAACAAATGAGCCCTATTTACTCAAATAAGTTTTGATCAGCCTCCCTTTATTTTTGTTTCTTTTAGAGGCATAACTATTTTATTTTACACAAAGGACCACAATGTCCCTTCTGTAATGCGGAATAGGCAAGTGGTAATAATGACAAAACCAAAGAGGGAGTGAAGAGGTAGTGTCCAAAAGGGCACTGGAGGTGGATACGTCCTCCACTAGAAATGTTTCAAAAACACAGAGATCCACCCTTAAATAGATTACAGAAAAATGTGCTCACAGGTCACGTGTGTTTCCTACAGTGGCTGGAAGCACACAGTGTTTATATAAATACCCCTCACACACCAATAGGGCCCTTGGTGTCATGCTTCATCATGGGAGTCTTCCCAGCCCGCTGCGGGACGGGGCGTGCTACGACCTACGACTACGTGGGAGCACTGATTTTCTGGACTATGTGTGGTGTAGGAAAATGTGAGTGGAAGGGTCAGGGGTGAGTGATAAAAGTGTATTAAAAAGTACCTGGCTCCTATGGACTAGAAACTTTAATATTCCTTAGAGCTGGTACTGTTAAAAAAGTGGGTCGGAGGTATCCTGCTTTAATGAGCGATCCCTCCTGTGTATGTCAACATGTTTCGAAGCTCACAGGCTTCTTCTTCAGGACAAAAACAGATCCCTTCTGTTCTCACTATGCTATCGATACAATGTCGGTTGAATAGGTGAATATGTAAAGTGATATATATACAAGTAGTGTTACTAAGTGAAGAGGCAATAAATCATGCACAAGATACAATACCCACTAGGTATTCTATATGTTAATCTGAAAGAGAAACACAATATTAAAAATGCAAGGTATGTACTGCATCCGACGATAATTATGGTGACCTGAAAGAAAAGTGATATATATAGTGAGAAATATATGTATTCTCTTTAGCCTTTTATCGTGTAGCAATACACTAGTGCCGTGTCCTGCAGGTAAAAATGACAATACATGACACACGAACATTTAGACATAAAACACACACTCTATATTCTGAGTTCCAGGGGTTATAGTTCAAGGAATACAGTTAGCCTCTGGGTCCTGGAAGTACCAAAATCGGTTTCAGAAAAATAATCAACATGAATACATACTTGTTTTATTGGAGACAATGCTCCTTGAGCCTTAGAACGGGTGGGAAGGGTGCCTACAGTCATAATCTGTAGATGGAGAAAAACGGGTATGTATTGTAAATACCCAAATAGTGACCCTCTTGAATACATCCGTTCATTCTCAACCGGCTATGCCGTACTTACTAACTCCAGGACACTGCCTCGCTTAGGTATCGCCTCCCCGCGGCTCCGTTGTACACTGAGACCGCGGGGCGGGGTCCTTATGTAGTGACTGTAATTAGTCGAGTTGCCGCCAAAAAACGATCGATCAGAGCAGTGCTGACTTCTCATTGTGCCCCGGAAGTGGTTAGGTTCAGGAAAGGCTTCCCGTACTGGTGCTAGAACCTGGATACTAGACCGCTAACCTATTAGGTAAACGTTCCAAACTAGTGTTCCGGAAGTTTTGTCAAGTCCCGCATAACTATCTATTCTATGTCATCGTTGAGGAGGAAAATAATCCTTAAGGATAGAAATAGCCACAAACTCTGGGTGCTGCAACACTGCCTCCACTCTCCAAATGGTGCTCAGAGTGGTCCATCCGTCCCAATGAGAGCCCCTGAGGTTGTGATGTCACGCAATCGGTGACGTTTGGTGTAGATCAAGTGAAACGCTCGACTGGATGTTAACACTTTACGGTTCCTCGTAAACAGTTCCGTTTTTCACACAACGTCTGACCGCCGTGTAATTGTTCTTAATAGGCCCCGTGAAAAGACAGTAAAATAAAAATACAAACAAAAGTGAAAATACAGGGGTCATAATACGATGGGCTAAACCTTGCAGGATACTTCGTGGGAGGTTAGTCCATGTTGTTATCATCATGGTGATGTCCAAAGGCCGTGGGGGAGTCAAAGGTAATGTAAAGGTGCCTCCTGCCTACTAGTTATTGCGTTTATGGTACCCATCAGGGTTTTGAATCGTTATTATTGAAGGCGAAGGAGGTTAAAATTGGGAGCTATTATCAGATGTAGCCAGTATGTGAAAGGATAAGGCTAATCGTGCGATAGTTGGTAGAAAAGCGCATTTAGTATCCTTGTCGTTTTTTTGTTGGGGTTCAGTCATCATTTCCTCCTGGGGCTCAGGAGAACTGGCCCCAGGGTATGTCGTCATTCAGACCCACTATGTGGGTGCCCAGACGGAACACCCATCGTTGTTCCTTCTCCAAAAGGCCACTCTCGCCATGTAGTTGCTCTATGACGGTCCATAGTAAATCCTCCACGGTATGAGCTGAGGCCAGGTAGTGTGTAGCCATCTTGGTGGTGCTCTTCTTGCAGTGAACATTGCTTTTATGTTCTCCAATGCGGGTCTTGACCTGTCTGGATGTCATACCAATGTACTCCAAGCCACACGGGCAAGTGATCATGTATACAACGTTTTTACTATTACAATTGGTAAATTTTCTTTGTTCCCACTCTGTTCTGTTTCTGAATTTAATGTGTCTACTCCTCTTAGTGAGATGACATGTGCTGCAATTCCCGCATGGGTGGTGCCCCTGTACTGGAGGGAGGAGAGGGTTCGTGATACTCACAGGTAATCCTGTACGTGGTCTTGTGTGGACGAGCATGTCTTTCAGATTCCTTCCCCTTTTGTGCGCAAACATAGGTTTCGGTAGGTTGAGGTTCCCACAGTTCAAAAATCTCCAGTGTTTGTTCACTATCTTGGATACCTGGTTTGAGTGGGTGTTAAATGTGGTGACACAAATGGGTCTCTCCTCTTGTTCCCTTGGTATTCTGTCTTCCAAAAGTGCATCCCTATTATTGTTCCTTGCCCTTTTCATGGCTTTGTTGATGATCACTGGTGGGTAGTTGCGTCTTTCTAATTTGGTTTTCAAATCGGAGGCTTGTTTCTTGAAATCTTTTAGCTCGGTACAGTTCCTCCGGAGTCGGAGAAACTGTCCGTAAGGGAGGTTGTCCCGGAGATGGCGGGGGGGGGGGGGAACTGTTGTACAGTAACAAACAGTTCTTGGCCGTTGCTTTGAAATGTGTAGTGGTCTTAAGAGTACCACTATCCGGATATATGTTCAGATCCAGGAAGACCAAATTGTCATGTGAAGTCGTGTTTGTGAATTTGAGAAAGGCATTCCGCTGGTTGAGCCAGACCATGAAGGCTTCGGTGGATGGCACGTCCCCTTCCCATATCACCAGGATGTCGTCAATATAACGTTTCCAGGTTATGATGTTGTGAAAGAATGGGTTGTCCGGGTGCAGGATCTTGTTGGTCTCGAGATGGTGCACGTAGAGACCAGCTAGACTGGGAGCAAAGGTGCTCCCCATGCTGGTCCCATGCTTTTGTAGATAAAAGGTGCCCTCATATAGGATTTTTTTTTTTAGTGAGGGCCAGTGATACGCTCTTCATAACCACACTTCGTGGTGTCTGGTATTCCCACGTGGTGGTGAAAAGGATCTCCTCAATTATGTTCAGCATCTCATCATGAGGTAGACTAGTATATAGACTCTCCACGTCGAGCCCCATTAGGAGTTGGTGATCAGGATCAAAGGTAATACCTTGGAGCAGTTGTAGGACAGCTTTTGTGTCCTTTAGGTAGGTCCCAGTTCTTTGGACCAAAGGACGGAGAAAGGCATCGGCGAATTTAGACAGAGGCTCCAGAATTGAGCCAATACCCGACACGATCGGGCGTCCTGGTGGTTGTTCGAGGTTTTTATGGATCTTGGGTATGGTGTAGAAATATGGTGTTCTGGGAGATTTTTGCACTAGGAAGTCAGCCTCCTTTTTGGACACCCAATCATGTGCCAAAGCTTCTTCCACCATCCCAGCTATCTGAATCCGTATGGTCTCCGTTGGGTCATCGTGTATGATTTCGTAATTTCTGCGATCCTCCAAGAGTCTTCTACACTCGTTATCATAGTTGGTTGTTGTCTGAATAACTATTGCTCCGCCTTTATCCGCCGGCTTTATAACGATGTCACTGTTAGCGGACAAATGATTTATCGCTTCCTTCTCATCCCTGGATGTGTTCTGGAAAATGGTATTCTCGTGTGTGGGCATGTTCCCCATTTCCTCCATTACAGCTTTCTCGAAGGCTAATAGTTCCACTGGTAGTGCGGAATCTGGGGGGGTAAATGTTGATTTTAGTCGTAGTCCTGTATCAGAGCTATCCCCCTCTGTTGTTTCTTTCTCTTTGAAGAAGGCCCGTAGTTTTATCTTGCGGATGAACTCCTTCATTTCCGCACATAACTTGAATTTGTCCATTCTGTTAGTGGTTACAAATCCTAAGCCCCTCTCCAGGACACGTATTTGTGACTCTGTTAGTTCGTACTCAGTTAGGTTAACTACTAGTTGCCCCTCCTGCTGGTTGACGGTTGGTTGCTCGATGTGCCCGTCATACTCCTCGTTGAGACTCGTGGTGTCTCTTCCACTTCGGTTGTCCAGTGGACATTGTTGCCCCTCTGATTCCTGCCTCTTTGGGGTCCTCGGCTTGCCCCTAAAAAAGGAGGTGGTCCGTAGTAGTTGTATTCCTGTGGTGTGGGGGCCCAGTGTTGAAATGGTCCTCCCATTGGTGGAGGTCCATAGGGGTAGGGTAGGAAGACGGGTGGGCCTTGATAGTTACCCCATCCTCTCCGTCTTGGGTTGTAGGGCCTTTGATATTGGGATCCCCCTCGATGGTTTTGGGAGATGCTTCCTCTACTGGAGCTGGAGTTGTTGAATCCAGTGTCAGACGTGTCGCTGTCTGTGCCCTGGTCGCTGTTGGTGTTCCCGGCTGTGTAGTCGTCCCGTGTGTATGGATACACTTTCTCATGGCTAAAGCGACCTGTGTCCTTCTTTAATTTGTTATTTTTGCTCTGCTTTAATGTGATCTCGAACTCATTCATCTGTTGGTTGAGTTCTTCCAGTCGTTTTTTCAGGACAGTCGTAGATTGGTAGCTCTTTAGTTGTACTTCCAGCTTCTGGATATCGATCTTTAGTTCTTGGGCCAGTCGTGTGGCTGTCTTAATTATCAAGACCAGCCAATCGCGGGTACAATGCCACGATATGCAGTACATACCTTTCATTTTTAATATTGTGTTTCTCTTTCAGATTAACATATAGAATACCTAGTGGGTATTGTATCTTGTGCATGATTTATTGCCTCTTCACTTAGTAACACTACTTGTATATATATCACTTTACATATTCACCTATTCAACCAACATTGTATCGATAGCATAGTGAGAACAGAAGGGATCTGTTTTTGTCGTGAAGAAGAAGCCTGTGAGCTTCGAAACATGTTGACATACACAGGAGGGATCGCTCATTAAAGCAGGATACCTCCGACCCACTTTTTTAACAGTACCAGCTCTAAGGAATATTAAAGTTTCTAGTCCATAGGAGCCAGGTACTTTTTAATACACTTTTATCACTCACCCCTGACCCTTCCACTCACATTTTCCTACACCACACATAGTCCGGAAAATCAGTGCTCCCACGTAGTCGTAGGTCGTAGCACGCTCGTCCCGCAGCGGGCCGGGAAGACCCCCATGATGAAGCATGACACCAAGGGCCCTATTGGTGTGTGAGGGGTATTTAAATAAACACTGTGTGCTTCCAACCACTGTAGGAAACACACATGACCTGTGAGTACATTTTTCTGTAATCTATTTAAGGGTGGATCTCTGTGTTTTTGAAACAAGTGGTAATAATGCACAGCCCAGACAAACATTTATTTATTTGTGGTCACATATAGCTTGTGCCATACACACATATGGTTTAGCAGAGCATTTTACATAGGTATATAGATGTACATTGAGTACAAGAGTGAAAAACCTACAGTCAATATAAATAGCAATAAGGGTTGTTATAAAGGGTATTAGTCAGAATGACTTGAAAATGTAGTTTTAAAAAGCATTGGCAAAGCCAATAAGTCTGACCTTGGCAAACTGGTGCCATGGTGATTTCTTTTTGCTTTTTCTTGCAAGCATATATGTTAGACCTGTTAGCCTTAGGGTGGTCTTCCCCCAAATGTTTCCCTTTACCCGTCTATTTTTCTGAATTTGTTTTTGCTGGTAGTAGGACTCTGTGCACTTTACCACTGCTAACCTTGCTAAAGGGCTTGTGCTCACTCCCTAAAACATGGTAAAATTGGCTTACACCTGATTGGCATGTTTAATTTACTTATAAGTCACTAGTGAAGTGGTATCCCATATTCCCAGGGCGTGTAAATTAAATGCTACCAGAGGGCCTGCAGCACTTATTGTGCCATCAACTTAAGTAGCCCCTTAAAACATGTCCTAGGTCTGCCATTGCATCCTGAATGCAGTGTTTGCCAATTCGACTTGGCAAAATATCTCCCTTGCAGAGTCTTAAACTCCCCATTTAGTACATATAAGTCACTCTAAGGTAGGCCCTGGGTAGCCTAAAGGGAAGGGTGCATTGTAATTAAAAGGTTGGAAATGCATTTTAAGTTTTACATGTACTGGTAGTGAAGCCTCCGAAATTCGTTTTCACTACTGTGAGGCCTACTTCATCAATAGGATAATACTAAGTTGCCTTATTAAATTTAATAAGAGCTAACCTTTTATTGGAAACAGGCAAACATGTTTGGTGCCTGAAAATTCTTATTTAAAACCCCTGTTTAATAGCAAAGTTGAATTTTAAGTTACATTTCTGAAAATTCCGCTTCTAGAAAGTTGGCATTTTCCTGCCCTAGGTATTTAGTGCCTGCAGCCTGTTCCTGGGTCATATGACTGGGTGTAATTGGCAGTTGGACTTTGTTTATTCCTCCCAGGCAGCCACACAATAGAGGCGTTAGGTGTGCCTGGATGGGCCATCACTGGCAGGATGGAGGCGGAGTTGGGCACAGCCCAAGTTGCAACAGAATGCCCTGCCTACACACAAAGGACTTGACACCACTGCATTATTCATGCAGCCAGCTTGGAGCCGGGGTAGGAGAGGCAGGAAACTTCAAGCACTTCAAATGGAATTCTCTAGAAACTTCTGCCTCAAAGAAGGCACCATGCATAAAAATAGGACCCTCAGACCCACTCTTCAGTTCACTTTCCTGACCTGGGTAATGACTTTCAGAGGACTACCTGCTGCTGTGGCCTGCCGTGTATTTCAGAGGACTTCTTTGCTGCACCTGGAAGGTCTCTGGCCTCCTGATCAGAGCCTCAGGGACAGAAGAGGCTCCACCCATCTTGAACCCGCACCTGGACCCAGCCTGAGTGAGTCCTGCCCCCCAAGTGGTGCCCCTACATTCCTGGACCCTTGGGGTGGTGCTATAGGTGCCTAGATACTTGGAACTTAAATAATTTTTGTCTAAAAACTTCTTTGAGAACCAAGAGGAGACCAGGACCAACATGCTCGCCTATTTGCCCAAGGTGTATCACCAGTCGGCCTGACTTCATGGCAGCTTCCACTACATTCTTCTTCACAGCAGAAAATTCTATTCAGTGGACATTCGCCAAAGGGTTATCCAGCCTTGTGGAACTCTCAGCAGCTACAGTCTCCAGCTTCTTCCTGCTGGAGATTTTCGACTTCCAAAAAAGAGACTAAGTCCGACGACGATGCCTCCTCCTCCTCAGACACCACCTGTAGCCTTTATCCGCTGAACTTTACCTTCTCAGAACATTTGTTTCTGAAATTTCTTCTAAGTCCGAAGGTAAGCGGCGACCTGGCCCAATCCACTTTTTGTATCCAAATCAAGCTCCACTGCGGTCAGCCATATTTTCCAACTTTAATCTGGTCTTGCGCGACTAGCTATCCGTGGTTGGCACTTTGATCTTTTAGGTGCTAGTTTTTAACTTAAACTTTAAAAAATCATAATTCCTTTTCTACTAATTGGATTTTTGTTGTTTTGATGTCAGATAATTTATTTAAACTTATTCTATTTTCCTAAATTGGTGTGGGATTTATCTTGTGTTGTCTTTTTACTTTATTGCTGTTTTTGTGCTGCATATTTACTTTTCACATTGCCTTTAAGTTAATCCTGACTACTTTTTGCTTAGCTATGGAGCAAAAAGAAAAAAATGAAAACAAGTCTCCACATAAACATGGCCACTATAAGCTTGCAATAAAAATATTCAATTTAGAAAACTTTTGGCGAATAGTTCACCACCTAACAAGTACTCAAATTTCAGGCAGTGCCAATATCACTTAAAAACTTTATTGCATAAACTTTATATGACAGCTATTCAGTTTGCCTACTCTCCTTTTTAAAGTTGATATAAAAATAAATACAATAAACACTTTGAACCAGCTTTGCCACTGAAAAGAAAGGAACTACTTTTAAGTGGATGTGAACAATGTGCACACGCTTGCTTTGTGAAGGCACTTAAAGTTAAGAGAGTCAATGGGTATGCTGTGGTGGGCGGAAGCAAAAATGTGAATGACAATTTAAAAGACCAATATATGTAGCCAACTAGCCAGAAGTCCCTTTAATATGATTTTTGTTTTAGAAAAATAATATTCCGGTGCGACAGCTAAAGCTACACTTAGTAGAGTGTTTTTGGAAGAGGCATTTTTTATTATGAAACCAGAGCAAAGAATCAAGTGCAAATTCATCCCATTGACCTCTCATTCATAATCAGAAATGTATGGAGGAGTGTATTATCCATGCACCAAAAGCAATTTAACCCCTCATCAAGCGTAATTGCAAAAAAAAGCATAAGCTTTCTGGAGTTGTGTGAGAAAGCAGACGTTTTTGCAGTGCCCCCCACTTTTTGCCCCCATTTTGACTACTAGATGCTGGTTTTCTGACTCTGTTTATGCCCTGGGCTCTGTTAACCAGACCCAGAGCCTGTGCTCTGTGTAAAAGGTACATGGTAATTAGGTATAATTACAATTGGTATTGACAATCTACCTGTAAGTCCCTAATATATGGTAGGGCATGTAGGTTTAGAGGCCCAGTCGATTTAATGCACTTAAGTGTACACTGTTGTGGTGCCTGCTGTCATTTTATAAGCCAGCCCTGCCTTGCAGGCTGCTTTTAAAA
This sequence comes from Calotriton arnoldi, assembly GCA_963921515.1. Lineage (NCBI taxonomy): Eukaryota > Metazoa > Chordata > Amphibia > Caudata > Salamandridae > Calotriton > Calotriton arnoldi. The sequence continues at coordinate 104,930 of CAWUFW010017647.1, read as the reverse complement.
TAAAACTATGTCCACATTCGACTTTGGAATTAAAGGTGCTTCCAAAGTCTTAAACTACCTTATTTTTACATACAGGTCACCCCTAACGTCTGCCCTAAGTGCCTCAAGGGTAGGGTACCATGTGAAAGTAGGCAAGGTCATTATAAAAGATGTTTTATAAGCCGTGATGAGGTAAAAACTCCTTCCTTTTTCCCCATTGTAGTGCATTAGCTCCATAGACTAACATGGGAAGGCTTGATATAACCTTAATAAAGTCTAACTATTGACAGGAGTGAGCTAAAATAATACTTCAAAGTATGAAAATGATAGTTGCAATAAATCCAGCAACTTGCCATGGTTGTATTTAATATAACTATTACAGAAAAGAAGTTATAGAACTTGCTTTTCTGATGTGCCTGAATTCAGCCCTGTAGCAGCCTCTTCTGATTGGTCAGCCTTGGACAGGCTGAGCTAAGCACTCTTGATTAGGTGTGAAGTGGCCTGGGCTGAGAGAAGGGAGACATCTAGTGAGAGAAGATCTTCTGCTTGCTGCAAAGCAAAAGGCAGGTTGGGGGATCGGTAGCCAAACTGGTCTTCAAAGGGAGAAAGACAGTGAGGACATGAACCAGGCCCATCCCCACTTCCTGCATTCCCAGCCAGATGGAAGCCACTGTAATTGAATTAGCAGAGGGGCTGGAAGGGGAGTGTTAGGCAAAGTGAGCCACACCTGTAGGTAGGGTTAGCTAGACCTTAAGGTCCAGAAGAGATTTTCTCCACTTTTAATTTTATGGAACAGTGCTTTCTGGGACATGAATTTGTCACACTTCAAGGAAAGTGGTCATCATTGAGAGTGGCGCCCTACTCAGATCCCTGCCTGGAAGAAACAAGAAGGACTGCCCTGCTGAACCCCTGGCCTGCACCAAGAGGACTGCACTCCAAAGGACTGTACCTGCTGCACACTTTGGGCTTCAGCAAAAGAAAGACTTTGCCTGACTCTAAAGGTTTGAGGAGTGGGCTTCCTGAAAGCAACAGGTAAAAAGAGCTCCACCTGCATCATCTCCACCAAGAAGAACCCAGCTGGGCAGCGTTCAGTAAACTTTTAAGAATTTGTCCAGGTGCATTGTTGGTCTTATACTCCCAACTTCCCAAGGAGCAACTCAGAGATTCTGGAACCTTGGTGTTGTGGACCCTTCAAGAGCCCAAAAAGAACTTCTGGAAGAAGATCCAGAAGTTTGGAATCATTTGGAGAATTTTTGTGAAGAAGCTCCATTAGTTGACTGACCTGTCGTCGAGAGTCAAGCGGCCGACATCAAGACGTGACCGAGGCAGAAATTCAGGTTCGTTCCGCTGAAAGTGCCAGAGCTCCAAGACCTCCGGGATTTCACCAAGGCCTTGTGCTGAAGCAGGCTGCTGTCGTCGACTTACAAGCCGGCCTGACGAGGAGCCTTGCTCGACGTCGAGAGAAAAAGCTCAAAAAGAGTGACAAAGTCAGAAGGTAAAAACTTGACTGGGCCTTACCACTCACTGTATCCAACCCGCGCTCCATCGCAGTCGGCCTGAAACTTTGACTTTGTCCTGGTTAAGGACGACCAGATATCCCAAATTGGCTCTTTTGGCTTTTAGGCACTAGAAAGTATTTATTCCTTAAAAATCCATATCTCCGGTTACCCACATTGGATTTTAGTCGTTTTGGTGTCATTTTAATCATAAAAATATTTCCTATTTTTATTAACTGGTATTGATTTTTATTGTGTGTTGCATCTTACTTATTTAGTGTATTGGTGTTTTTAAATGCTTTACACACCTGTCTCCGAAGTTAAGCCTGTATGCTTGCAGCCAAGCTACCAAGGGTTGAGTAAGGATTAATTTATTGAGAACTTGACCGGGCTTTATTTGTGATTGTGGTGTTGTTAATAGTAGTCGGTACCTACCTGCACGTATTATCAAGCCACCTTCCAACTGGTTGTTTAAGTTCTCATTTAGAGTTCTGGCTGAAGATTATCAGTCTTGGTGGGACAGGTTGATTTTCATTCAAATAATGAAGGTTCTATCCACTCTCCAGAAATCTTTGGAGAGCTGAAAGTAAGACAGCAAAACACCATCAATCACAATGCAATAATTTGAAAGTGTCTCATCACCTCAAGCCTATAGAATGCATTGCATCCTGTGCGCAGATTTTGTTAATTTATTTGAAGTCAGTAATGAAAGACACTTACCTATATTATTAATGGTTAATTAACAGGTGCTGTAATTAGGGATCATGTAAGCTTTAAACACGGTGGGGCTGAGAGACGACTCTTGTGGTACTCCATAGATAATTTTGTGGGTTTCCGATGAGTATGGGGCCCGGCTGAAGATTGTCTTCTGTCTGTCAGGAAAAAACATATTCACTGGAGAGCGGGTCCTTGGATGCCAAGATCCCACAGGTACTGGATAAGGATGGGGTGCAAAACCATGTCAAATGCTGCAGAGAGGTCTAGGAGGTTGAGGGTCGCTGTGTCTCCTCTGTCAAGGATCTTCTGTAAGTCATCTGTGGTGGAGATGAGCATTGTTTCTGTGCTGTGGTCATTTGTGGTGATACATGGCCTGTATAGCTTTTCATTGGTCAGTGGATACCTACAGATGCTAAATGCAGGACTGGTGGCAATTTTGGAATACATCAAGAAGGAATAGCGGGTTGTGGCTCTTGTCTTTAGGCGAAGAAGCATTGTCCCATGAGGTTTAGCTTTGGTGTATGGTGCCCGATCTCTGTGTAGACCGAGAGATAGTTTTGCTATGTGAATGCTGTATGTAAAATGTATGTGTAACTTGAAGCATAAACTCTGCTGCCTAAAGCAAGAAATCAATGATCAGTTTCTCATATTGCAAACAGTGGCAGAACTTGCAGGAATTGGTGTCTATGGAGAGGCAGTACAGCGTAACAACAGCACTCCTTTGTATAGGTACTGCATCACTGTGTCTCACCTTTTCAACCTAGTGTAGTTTGACAGCAAAATACTTGTGAACCCTAACTCTGCTGTGAAACTAAACCAAGGCCTCTCAAATGCAGCATAACTCCGAGCATAACAGGTTACCAATACAAAAGCATTACACAAGGAAAACATACTTCTTTGTGCACAACATGTTCCGGTTCAAAAATAAGTGTGTAAGTCATACTTTTTTCTGTAGTTAGTATAGATGTTTAGGACCACCATTACAGAGAATGTGTACATTCCTTCAGAAAGCGGTCTGAGGAAATTAGTAACAAAAATATGCATTTTATAAAGCACATTCCCCATCCAACATTTAACCCTGATTATTTTAATGGTTTTGACCCTGTATGTGCTGTGGGTCTTAGAAGAGAATTGGAAGCTGGTTGTTATATTGTATGTTATTATGAAGTACTGTTACTGTTTATTTAAGAGCGATGCCATCACAGGACAAAGCACCAGATTGGCGGCTTCCTTGGTGGATGTATCTCAATCATGCATTGCATAAGGAAACTGCTCAACGTGGGGTGTGCAGATCAACTATGTTGTTTTTAAGATAGCTCAGATTCATGACAAAGCAATTAACATGTTATGATATTGCCAGCTGAATGGCATTCATTCTATCTCAGGAGGATTGAACGACGAATCTGGAATCAAACCTGTCACTTTGCTAGTCGTACACCCAACCGGGTGTTAACCAACTAAGCTGAGTTTTTTGCAACTTGTGCATCAGTGAAGCCTCAAACAAGTATATGTTGCGGCAGCCTGATGAGCAGACTCTAATCATACCTTTGGTCAGCAGTCAGGCACGAGCACTGTCCGGACATGTAATTATGAATACTTAATAAGTGTATTATCCTGCCAAGAAACAATTGACAGAGAACTGTCAAAAAAGGGATCTTACATTTTGAAATAACTTTACGAAAACCAGTGTAAAGTGCTTTGCCCTGAAATCTGTTCAAACTGCTTGTTACTTCATTTCTTTTAAACCCTCCTTTAAAGTTCTCTGTAAGCAGCCTATAAACATTTTAAAATCCACAAAAACATGTTTGTTCTAATAGCATTGAGTTTGTCCAATATGTCTAAAATGCACAGTTTGTGACTACTTTGTTTTATTGGCTCTATGGATAACTCCGCCCCCAACTGCTTGAAGTATTTGGTCCGCCTCCTTTGCTTGGTGTGTCACCCCCTCCAAAGTTACTGTCTAGTTGCGCCCCTGTGCAGTTACCATCAGCACTTGGTGGGAGAAATTGGGGCACAAACACATTCGTTTGCACTATTCTCCTGCATCTGACTCAAATATAAGTACATAATTCTTTAAATGACATTTGAAGCTGATCTCAGGAGCAACTGATTTTTTAACCATTTTTTTATTGACAGGTACAAGATAGAGCACAGTACAGAGGCGTCTCCTCCTCTAGGGCAAAGGAACGTCGCCCCCCTGCTGCGATCGTATTAAAAGTAAATTAAATCAAATAGTAATAAAATGGTCATTACCATTTTATTACAAATTGCTAAAGCTAAGTGTGAGGGTGAGGGGCCGGGCCACTCTTGCTAATTGGCAGCAGAAACGTCTCAGCCTAAAGTCTTAAGTGCGCATGTCAGATTGGCCGGCTGTCTTGCAAAGGCCAGCCTGGCATGCGCACTTCAGAACTCTCCAACCCGAGCTGTTAGACAGCTGAGTGGCGCGTAGACACAGGCCCTCAGTCTCAAAAAGAGTGCTGGGTTAGCCTGCTCCTGCCAACCCAGGAGATGCTCTCATGCTATTATAAACAGCATGAGAGCAGCTCCTAGATTGGTTAGGTTAGTTAACACTGCTCTGAGACCCCGCGCTCAGATCCACGTCCTGAAGCTTCATTGAGGTAACTGTTATACCTGCTGCTCAGCCAGTGTGACTGTGGTGGTGGAATGTTGGTGTGTGAGATGGCTGTGGAATGTTGGTGAGTGAGAGAGTCAGTTGGAGGATGGGCTGAGCAGCAGGAAGGCTGCTCCTGGTGGGGCTCTTCATAACATCTTACCCAATAAACCTACTTATCTAATCTACCCTGGAACTGGACTTGCTTTCTTCAACAACATATTGTGTCTCCCTGGATTTGTTGGGGTAGATGTGTGCTGAATTAAGCTGTCCCACCTTTGATTTTTTTTTACTGGTCTGCCGCAACCGCATGTGGGACAACCTGCTGTGACATTTCCAGCTTTGTGTGTGTGTTCGTGAAACTGACCTACATCCTTGGGGAGTTGTTTCAACTATTCGTAGCTGTTTGTAACTTCCCCAGAGTCCGTGTTGGAAAGAGCGACAATTAAGAGGGGTGATACACCCAGCCATGTGTTTCCTGAACCGGCTGTGAGATGAAAGTTGTGCGGTGGGTGGTACTAATGAGGAAATCGTTCTCTCTTCCTGAGGAGAAGATCAACCGCTGCGCATGTTAAAAGCAATTTTGAAATTCGTTTGCTCACCTGTCTTCAACTGTCTTTTATCGAGCGATGTGTCCAGCACGAGCCCTTGCATCGGAAGCTCGCAGAGTGGTGAGGAGCTCTCACGATGTACAGCCAGTGCGTGCTTAGAGCCACCCGGCGCTCCGTAAGACTGCGTGCCGCCATTTTCTATCTGGCACTCTTTGCAGAGGAAGTTTTTTTGTTGTTGTCTGTGTTCCCTGTTGCCAGTGAGTGTCTCTTCTCATTATTTGGAAAAATGGCGACACAATGTTTATGTTACGGAACAACAACATGGTTTCAGCGTGTAATAGGTAATTCAGTGGACCCAGTACTGAACAAGTGAAGGAAATCTATCTACTGATCATTACCTCTGTGCACGCGTGAGTAATGGCTACAAAGATGCTATACAATCCAGAGGAATTACCCTGAGCCAACATTGTTTTCTGTTAGGATGTGTATCCTGTTTGCAACTGAGGCAGTGCCTATAGGTAAAGACAAGTGGATTTCAGTGAAGAGCCACAAGTTGGGAAAGAGGAAAAGTAATCTTCAGACACTGACCGACATCGCAGGGAGGTTATTAACCTGCTAGAAACTGAGAAGCATTATCTTGATTTGGTGGAGTATGGGCAGATCTTCATCCTTTGTTTTAGAAGCTTCTTTCCTAAGAATTCTGCCTACGCTGACTTGTGGGGAACGTTGCTGAAATTTTTTGTTTTTCTCCATAAGGCTCCATTGAATTTTAGTTCATAGAGCAAAATAATTTTTCAACTATTTGGGGGTTTGTGGCAGTTTAACATCTTCGCTGTTGGGACATGATGTGTTTTTTTTCCATTGAAGATGTAACCGCTCCTATGCAGCGGTTGGCCTAGGCTGTGTGTATTAATTCTGAATTAGCGGCTGTGAGAGCCAATGCTTTGGCTTTGTGGTTGCGGCATAAATGGGAAATTTGATATTTTAGAGGAGTTTGACTATACGTAGTTTTGGTTTTTATGCTGTTGTGCAGTGCAGTGTCTGTTGCATCCTGGGGTGTTCCTTTTTAGGTCTCGCCTGGCGTTAGCAGCGCGCATGCACTGCTCTCGCCATGCGAGGGCCTTTTGGAATCAATACACTTTTGGAAGGCACTTTAAGCCCCGCCCTTGTTTTCAATTGGCGCACGTCATCGTTTATGATAAACGCTGGCGCGTGATTGAAAACCGGGCTTTGGGGTTACCGCCTTGTCCACTTTTAGGATGGCCCATGTGGACAGCCCGGCGCCATCTTTGTTTCCTTTAATGAGCGCGCGCGCTCTCGCTTCTGATAACGCAGCTTTTATTGCTTTGACTGATGGCTGTTTGCCAGCAACGCTCCATCTCTTCAGCGTCGGAGCCTTTCTGCCTGCAATGCAAATGCAATTACTCATGCCCATGTTATTATAGAACTGTAAACTCCCCGCAGGGCATCATTGTGCATAACCACAATACCGTTTTTACGAATACGGCATACTTGATTTTGTGTCGACACACACGTGTTTTTTTAACTCTGAACATAAAGTGAGTCCTTCTGACTATGTCATTGATGGATGTTAATAATATTGTGTTTCATACCCCTTTTTGGCCGCACACACGCCTTCCAGGACTAGCAAAGCTGTGTGGAATGAGTGGTTAGATAAACGCGGTCTATCTAAGTCGTGACTCTGTGGAAAGCGTTTCCGTGTCGTGCATGAGTGACCAACTCGCCAGTTTTATTTAGCTTATTCTGTTCTCCTCCGACTGCTTCACATTGTGGCTTTATTTTTAAGCATGAATAGCTTTTGTTGATGTTTGACTCATTAATCAGTGCGCCACACTCGGTCAGAGTGTGTTGACCAGCCGTGGGATGCTGCTCACAGACTGAAACGCTCATCGTCGACAGCTTTTTCAGGTAGAAGCCAAGAATCAATGTAGAGTTGTAGTTCAAAGGCCACAGTCCACCAATGAACAGCGCTTGTTGTGCTGCCGTGACTCTCGGACATGCTGCACGCGGCACTGATTGCATGTTTCCCCTCCATCTTCGTGTCTTTCAGCCTTTTAAAAATCAACCGCATGCTGGACATCAAATGGTTCAAACGTGTCGCAACCCCTCCTTGACTCGCTCTGGCTATAGTTGTAAACACTCCCCCTCCCCCCCTTTCCAAATTTAGCATCTCATGTTTTCAAACCTTCAATAAGTTTCGTGTGAAATTGGAAAGTAGCCCCTCACCCACTTTATTTCTCAGAACAAGTCCATGTTCGGAAAAATACACATGTCCTCTGACGTTTTCACTGCTAATTGGATTTTATGAAAACTCAGAACCTGTTATTAGAACGAGCAGGTATGGCGCAATCGGCCCTGACCCTCAGAGATCAGAAACACGAAGGATATTTTTATAAAAGCTCCTGTGCCCCAGTTTCAATTTAAACAGCTACAATAGGTACTTTAAAACATTGGATTAAAATAATAAAAAGCTACATCTTTTACTTGTTTTAAACGATAATTTACAGATATTGTCACAGTTAACAGATCAACATTCGTATTTACCAATGCTTGTTTTTATTTTGTTAACCGAGCACACAGCCCATAACTACTCCGTCACAATTTGGCTTTATAAAAGTGTAATAAAGGTGCGGGCGGGCGGATGTAACACTTAGCTGAAGGTGTTGCTAACGATAGGAAGAGAAAGCAAGGGACCTTTTGGGGAGTTAAAAAAAGTAAAAAAAGCTAAAAAAACAATACCATTCGCAAAACAAATTGCTTAAACTTAAACAAAGGCGAGACCTATTGCATTTCCAATGCTTGTTGTATTGTGGTATGAGTCGTACTCATGGGATGCTGCAGTAATACCACCCACTGTTGCGGTTGTGTTGTTGTCTACCACTTTCCTGTGGGTGTGGGATGGTGCAGTAACACCACTCACTGTGGAGTTAGTGGGATGATGTAGTAATATCACCCACTTTTGATGTTACGTTTGTGATATTTGGGGTTAAAGGTGATGTGTTTTAAGAAGTTGACTTACGGTTGGTGTGGAGTGGTGTTCCACACTTACCACCCTTACTTCGGGTAAGGGTGAAGGGCAGAGAGGAAGCCATATTTTTGAAGTGTGAGTGTATTATTACTAGTGATTTCAGTTTACACCCTTACTACGGGTTTGGGTGTGGAGTGGTGTTTCACATTTACTAAGTTCTGGATGGTTCTCTACCGTGCCCTGTGGATGGTGCCCTACGTACCACTTTTATGTTAGCCTGGCCAGCTGGCATGTTTATAGTATCAGGGTTTGGATTGAGGTTTTGTGGTGTGGTAGAGTGTGTGTCTTTTGGTTTGGTTAGAAAGGGAGATGATATGTGAGTGTATTCTAATTACTATGTTCCTGGTTTTTCTTTGCATGTATTATTTTATCGCATGTCGTGCATGAAATGTTTCCACCTATTATTTTCATGCATTCGCATTAGTTCTTTGCTACATTGTTTATATGCATACAATAGTTCAAATGTCATTCTTTTGCATGCAATAGTTTTAATGTCATTCTTTCTAGAGTTCCAATGTTATTTGTGTAAAGAAAGGAGATGTGTTATACCTGCTGCTCAGCCAGTGTGACTGTGGTGGTGGAATGTGAATGTTGGTGTGTGAGGTGGCTGTGGAATGTTGGTGAGTGAGAGAGTCAGTTGGAGGATGGGCTGAGCAGCAGAAAGGCTGCTCCTGGTGGGGCTCTTCATAACATCTTACCCAATAAACCTACTTATCTAATCCACCCTGGAACTGGACTTGCTTTCTTCTACAGCAGTAACATTCTAATAACCTCTTTAGACAAACTTTTAATTCCTTTGTATTTCATCTTTATTTGTAGTATGTGATTGCATCTTTGGTGTTGACTGCATTGAAATAGCTGTCAGGTGTCCATGTCTCCATGTCATGAATGATGCAGACATGTTCAGACAATCCTTTTATTATTTATTCAATACCACTTTTAATGCTGGCATTTTTGCCAAAACGAACATTTTAAAAATTAAACTACAGCTACCAGAATTCATTGTGCTCCTCGCCCCAAACATTTCATGAGCAGGAGGACTGCTTAGTATTCGGGAAATACTACAAATGCTAGAACGTTCTGGAAAATGATTGGCGTAATAATTTAATTTGGGGGCAAACAGACGTTTTCACGGAAAATCTTGAACTGCCTAACTGTGATGTGAATGTTTACCCAGTCCTTCGTTTCTTAAGTTAGGGTCCATAGTTTTTGGTTTTTATGCAGGGCCTGTACGAGACTGCAAATATGTGAACTGAGACCCAGGACTGGTGAACAAATCACACCTGACCTGCGGCAACTGGTTCGTCGCTTTACACTATATTTAAACACATCTAAGTACCCCCTTCAACTTCTGCTGGATTTATAGACAACAACCCTTATCATTATTGGACTTGGAGGCCATTTCTGGCATTGGGAAAGGGAGAAACTACTAGTAGCATCATGCAAAATTCAAATGGGGTCAAATAGGACCGGTGAAGGTGCTAAATGTGGCACAGGCCTTCTTGGCACACAGGTAATGTTCAACTGAGGCAAAGGCCATCAGGGAGAGTGCCATCAATGCTGCTGACTGGCTCCCTGTCTTTTGTGATACTTTCAGCAAGTTGTGCCTGTTACAGCCATAGCACATTGCATGCTGGGACTCGTAGTTATACTTTATCCATTTTATGGTCTAATTTAAGATATGTCTAGATCATATTTATATTCTAGCGTGAAAACTGTTATTCAGTTCTATGCATTTTGGTTGTATGTCTTGCTAGACGAAGGTTTGTGCATAGGGTCAGAGAACAGGACGTCATCAGGTGCCAGGAGTTCACTGGCACAGAGAGAGGGTCAGCGGTAAGGGGCACGGACAACAGAGCCTACTCCTGACACTGAACAGGGACAGTGACGAGAGGCAGCAAACACAACAAGATGATGGACGGAGTGCTGAAACTTTTCAAACACTCATCTCTCTGCTCCTGCTCCTGTCACAAGGAACTAACCACCCAGGCACTGCTCCTGCAATGAATTCTGTCAGCACTGGAAACACAGCTGTGACCCTGCAGTGCACTCAGAGCGAATGCACCTAGCAGCAATAAGGGAATCCTGCACAGCATTTGAGGGGTGCGTGGATTGAGGGACGTGTCCCAAACTGCACGCAGAGGAGGACAGGTTGAGGAGCATGGAGAAAATGGGCATTTACTGCACTCATTACATTGCATTATATCTTGTATAGGGGTTTTGTTGAATTCCATTCTGCACCCAAGAAAGAGGAGAGGGTTGAGAACCACATAGTCTTATTGCTTTCATCACCTCGAGCTGCTTATAACAGGCTACGATTGAGAGCTCTGGACCTAGAGTTCAGGCTAAAGGTAGTGCGAGATTTTCACAATGCCTACCAGTGGGTCGAAAAGTTGTTCAGAATACATGGCCATTCAGTCCTTGGCCTAAAAGCAGAGCGCACAGGGGAGTGGTCATGTTGTTCCAGTTGCATTTGTGAGTCTGTGCATTTGGGTGTGATGGGGGTACGCAGTTTTCAAAATAATGACAAGCCAAAAGTAAAGGAAAATGCAGTGCTTGCTCACTATTTAAGAGTCATCCCTAACTTTTATGCCTCGCACTTTCAGTTGTCACCAGCCGCCACTTCATATGTATGAATACGAGTGTGTCTGGTGGCATAGGCGAGTCAGTAAGTGATAAGAACGAGATTATACCCATTTCTCACCATTATACATGGGTGGCTTAGTGTCCATGTTGCAGTATTGTTTAAAGTAACATAAACTAGCAACCAAAAGAGAATAACCCACCCCCCTGGAAACTCATCAATGTTTCATTTTCGAGTATGACACCCAAGGATGGGAATATGGGGATTTTGGAAGTCAAGGTCGTCGGGAGGGGGGGAGGGGGGGGTCTGTGGAAGATCCGACCAAGTGACCTTGCAGAGGGTCTACAGAGGGATCTGACGATATCGGAGGGGCGGGAGGGATGGGGAGATGGAGTTTGCGTAAATCTCAGCAGGAGTGTCTAAGGGGGCTGGGATTTATTAGTAGGTCTGGGCGTAAAATCACGAAGGATCAGGTCCCAGTGGTCCGCTAGGGGGAATTTCCACAGCCTGCTTTATTCCTCTTTGCGGAGTGTGGTGCTTTCCGCCTGTCTGAGCCAATTTGATCACTTAGGTGCGCCAAAGTGGGATCGAGGGCGGAGTTGCCGATTTCCACCGCATTGCTTGTTGTGTCTTAGCCAAGATGAATGCAAGGTTTGTGAAGCGGGTAGTGGCTTTGCCAGTTTTGGGAAGGGGATGAATGCTCAGTAGGCATGGTTGGGTGGTAGGTAATTGTTTCCTGCACGTGGCTCTCGGTATATCGGAGAATATGGTGTCCCAGTAGGGTCTTAAGGGTCGGCAGGTCCAGAACATATGAACCTCATCCGTCAAGTCTGCTTTGCACCTAAGTGACTCATCTGCAACCGTTGAATAAAGGTGATGGAGCAGTTGGGGAGTCAGGTAAGACCTCTGTAGGAGGCAGAATTGTATGTATTTGAATCGAGGGTTGAAGGGGAGCTTGCAGGTATATTCCAGCACTCTAAGCCATTCCGAGTCATGGAATGGCTGTTCCAGAGAGTCTTCCCATCCTGACCATAGATGGGTTAATGCCTCTAGGGGGTCACATGAGAAAGATCAATATATCCATGCTACTAAACTCCTACCATGTCCCATTGAGTACAGTGTGTGTATTTTGGACTCAACCCTTTCTGCAGGGTCATCCCCAAACGTTTTGCCTTCACCCTTCTGGCTTCTGAACACTTTTTTGTTGGCTTTTAGAACTTGGCACACTTTATCACTACTAACCAGTGCTACATTGCTTGTGCTCTCTCCTTAAAACATGTTAGAATTGGCTTATACCCAAAAGGCCTATTTAATTTACTTGTAAGTCCCTAGTAAAGTGGCATTATCTGTGCCCAGGGCCTGTAAATTAAATGTTACTAGTGGGCCTGCAGCTCTAATTGTGCCACCCACTTAAGTACCACTTTAAACTTGTCTCAGGTCTGCCATTGCAGCCTGTGTGTGCAGGTCTAAACTGCATTTCAACTCAGCAAAATAAACCTTTTGCCAGGCCCAAACCTTCTTTTTATAATATTTATAGGTCACCCATAGGGTCAGCCCTGGATAGCCCAGAGGGCAGGGTGCAGTGTATTTAAAAGGTTGGACATGTACTTTTAAGTTTTACATGTCCTGGTAGTGAGAAACTCTTAAATTTCTTTTTCACTACTTCAAAGCCTACCTCTTCCATAGGATAACATTGGGATTACCTTATTACATTTAATAAACTGTCATTCCCAAATGGTAGCACGTAGGCAGTTCATGTTTGGTGTCTTTGGAATTGCAATGAAACATCCTAACTTTTGGTGAAGTCGGATTTTAAATCACTTCCTAGGCAACCAACAACCCAATTTCTTACAGTGGAGTAGTGGGTTTTGTGGCAGCTACGGGCCATGGACCCCCAAGTGCCATTGCAGTGTCGCCCAGAGAGCCCCATTTGTCAAGAATTCCCCCTCCTGTAAGCAGAAGAATTTGTGGAGCTCCTGAAAGGATAGCAACGTGCCCTCCCTTAACAAGTCGCTGAGTATTGGAGCATCTGCCTCCTCCCAAATCTCCTGCCACCGATGGGTCATTCTATCCTCCCTCTGGGGTACTCCCCGAAGAGGGATCAATGGGGTGTAGTGTTACATGGCGTGGGCTCCTGGAAGCATATCCGCAAGTACTCGCGGTACGTGCGGAGGAGCAGTGGGCAGAGGGCTTTCATTTGCCAACCTGGGAGAAGGAATGGTAAGAAAATGCCCCACCTGGACTTCAGCCCATTTCGTTCATGTGATTTACTGCCAGCTAGTGGGGCATGCATTGGAATTGGGCAGCCAGATAGTAGTGCCTGAAGTTCGGGGTACCTATGCCTCCTCCAGAAGGGGCAGTTGTAGTGTACGCAGTGCTACCCTCTTCTGTCCGTGTCCCCAGATCAGGTCTATGAGCATGGATTCTAGGCATTGAAGGGTGTTCCACTGGATTGTCACTGGTAGGTTGGTGAAATAATATAACAGTCGGGGTTAGCATCACCATTTTGGAACAGGCCACACAACCTGCTACAGAAAGCAGGAGGATGGTCCAGAGGGAGATCTGGGAGCGGAGGGATTTCAGTGTTCTGCTGAGATTCTCCTACAGGAGGTCCACCGCTGTGTGATATATCTAGATCTGTAAATAATGAAATACGTATGGGGTCCATGTGAGGTGTCTGACACTAATCAAGACCAGCCGCACGGGGAGGTGTTCCACCAAGGGGGAAAACAAGAGATTTCTCATAGTTGATCTTGAGTCACGACATTTCACCGAAGGCAGACAAGATGGGGGATAGGCCATTCAAGTCTCCATAGATATCCCGTAGGTAGAGAATCATGAAGTCTGTGTAAAGAGAGAAAATGTGTGTTTGGGCGTCTAGGAGGATGCCCCAGTCGTTGCCTTTGGCTCGCAATTACGCTGCTAGCAGTTACAATGCCAGCATGAACAGTAGAGGGGACTGGGGCAGCCGCGGCAGGTGCCTCTGTGTTAGAGTAAGAGTCTGGGATGTGACGAACAGTTCTGGTTCTGGCGGTGTGGTCAGAGTATAGGAGACGGATCCAGCCCCACATCTGTGGGCCAAATCCATAGCACTGGAGGGCCTAGAACATATACTCCCAGAACAGGGTGTCAAAGGTCTGTTCCAGTTCGAGGGATAGGCACGCCATCCAAGGCCACGCTAAATGGGCCAGTTCTATAATTGCATAGAGATGCCGTATATTCAGTGGGGTGTTGCAACGGGGGATGAAGCCAAAATGGTCGGTGTGGACCAGGTCAGGGAGGAGGGGGAGAATATGGTCTGCCACAATCTTACTGAGGGTCTTGTAGTCTGACAAGACGAGGCAAATTGGCCTATACTAGGAAGGGGATGTGGGGTCTCGACCCGATTTTGGGATCAGGATCAGCATCACCTGGGCCTCTCGCAAGAAGGAGGAAGGGAGCCCACTTCCCTTGCCAAATGGAACACTTGTAGAAGGCGTGAGGTGAAGGGGGACCCATATGTCGCATAAAATGAATGGGTTAGTCCATCGCCTCTCTAATTTCCTGCTCTGTGACGGGCCTTCGAGAGCAGTTTGAAGGTCTCTGGGTATCTGGGGTAAGGGGATATTTGCAAGGGAGCTGCAATGCGCTGCTGGTGCATAGTTTCCTGAGCTGTAAAACGAGTAGTAGAGCGAAAAACTGTGTTGATACCACACTGGGTATTATGGAGTATACCCATTTGGTCACGGATCCTATGAATGACAGCTCCCAGGGAGCGGGGCACAGCCAATCGAGCCAGGAGCCTGCTGGATCAGTCCTCCTCTGTGTGGGATCGGACTATGTGGGCCGTCCAGTCTAAGCAAATTAGCGTTCGTCTCTCTCACTCTATCTAGGTAGCATCTGCGAGTGCGGTCTGCCAGTCCCTCACGTTTGCTAGGGCCTAAAATCCTCTCCATCTCAGTCAGTTGGCTTTTGATCGCACGTCATGATCTTACCACACCCATCTAAAGAGTTATTGATAGTTCTTTGTCAGCCCAGATCTCCAGGGCCTGTATGACTCAATAGAAGTTAGGCAGTCCTTGTGACAAGTATTGGCATTGTCCTTGCAAATACAGGAACAAGTTACTACTGCAAACTTGCTGAATTGGCAAGCACCTTCTGTTTATGCTGTGACTTTCGTAGGATAGCAAAGTTGATCAGTCAAAGGTTGCTTTTGGATGGAGGTGTGGGTTCTTGCTGCACAATTGACACTCATATTAAATGTTTAAGCAGTACTATCTAAAAAGAAAAAAAACATTTATGACTTTCATTGCCCAAGGCAATGTGCATTTGTTTCAGTGTAAAAATAAGTAAAACCAAAAAAATTAAACAAATTGTATTACAATACAAATATTCAACATCAGTTACTAAACATTCCAATACAATTAATCCTCTTGTAAACTGAAATGTTTCAATTCCTTCAAGAAACGTACAACCTTTTTACCTGTATACAGAATTTCTAAGTTTAACAGTTGTGATTAAAAACCATTGCAAAGTGCAACAAATACATTTGGAAGATAGCATCTGTAACTAAACAAGCATTGGCAAAGCCAATAGTTCTCACATACAAGATCTATTGTTCTAGCCATGTTGTACAGTAGCGTAGTTGCTTTGCTGCATGGCTTAACATTAGAAAAAAGTGCTATGATGTTGCAAGAGCTGGCCTTGTCATAGCAATTCTTTTACTGGCAGGACGGAAGGGAAGAGTGGGTGGGACAGTAAACAACATGGAGCAGGACGGGCAGTGGGTGTAGGCAAAAACAACACAGAAGGGGACAAAAACACAGGGGTAATAGAGAGTGACATGGAGCGGGGGAGCACATACGGGAGACGACCTATAAATTTGCACACTTCTGCAGTGCTTCAACAAAAGAAAATAGTAGCTCCACAAGCAGTGGAAGGACACAAGTACTTTCAACATGTTCCAGGGGAGAGACAAACACAGGAGGAAGTGAAGCTGGTACACACTGATCAAAGAGAAGCAAGCAAATGAAAGTGACAAAGCCAACCAACGGTAAGCAAAGGGAGGGCTCCAAGCCACCATTAGCTAACAAAATGTCTTGCAAGCGACAATGTATGCGCTGTCTCAAGCGAGACAATGCTCCTGTCATAGTCCGACTGGTGTTTTCAAACTGTTGGTACAACTGACACTGCAGGGAAACTAACTCGTTTTGATGAGGGGTATGGATTGGACACCAGGTGAGAGCTATCTGAGAAAGCATATGTGCAGTGCCATGGGGGGTCTTGTGACACCTGTGCTCTCTCCAGGGCTTTAAGTGGGCCAGGTCCTGCCGGTGCTCAGCACTGGCAGTCCTAAGAAGCATGTGCTGAGACAGGTCCCTATCGGGCTGTCCATTTTTGCCCTCAACCTCAGAGTGAAGAAAGAAATCTTAACTCTGTGGCAGTTGGTACATAAACAATTCATCCCGTTCCATGATTTGTGGCTCTCTGGATAATCCCAATCTGTCCAAGTGAGCATTCTGGTATCGGGAGTCCTGCAATTTAAATAGGTGATGAGCTGAATTCCCTGATTAAAACCAAATAAGGAGGCTAAGTGAGGAAGCAAGAGAGTGAGATCTGAGCCAACCCACAATTGCCCCCTCCGCCCACGTCCCCTATGCTTCCCATGGCCTCATCTATGGCAGTGGGGGGAGGGGGAGGTATGCATCCATTTACCTGGAATGCAAACAGAATGCAGCCCCCTCGCCCATGACAGTCCAGGAAGAGATTCTCAAATGTGCTTGGAGTCTGGTCCCACCTTCTGAGGGAGGCCTATGGTTGAATGGGCTCACAGACTGGCCCTGTTCCTCCAGAGTCTGAATACAAATGTCAACATGTGCCTCAAATATTCAGAAGAAGCTGATGTGGCAAACACCAAAAGGTGCTAGGGCTGCATGGCACTAAACATTCATCATTCAAAGGAAACTTCATATATTCTGACCGACATGACAATGTGGCTGATTGTTTTAAGTGGCTGAATGTATTAAGTGCCCTCTAGTCAACCATAATCAAAGTACAGCTTCAGTCACAATATATGGAAGCGCCTATCAATTAACATCCCATGCCAGTGTGGTGGAACTGGGCGGCATGCCTCCTAAGAAAAATGTTGGCCACCTGCACTTTTTTAATACAAATTAAGCTAAAAAAAAACATGTATGTGCATATCAGTGGGATGTGTGTTGAGGCTTCTGGCGTAGATGCCCTAGTCATTACCAAAGGAAGCTCTGAAACCAATACTTACTCATGGGGCCTGCTCCCTTCATTGTGTGACATTGTGTGACATTGTTGCAGTTTTGTAAAGCGCGAACTAGACCCAAAGAGCACTTTACTTGAGCACCAGTTGCATTACAGACGGACACGTACATTTTTAGGCATGGGGAGATTAAATGATTTGCCTAGAATCACAGGATGTTTGAGCTTCCTGCCAGACTCGAACCTGGTTCCCCAGCGTCCATATGGCTGGGTCTGAACTGGGGTGGCGAAGTGAGCTAAAGAACGATGATGGATTCAACCCAGATCTGTGAGTGTCTGAAAAGTTTCAGAGCACCGTCCATCATCTCCTTGTGTTTGCTTTGTTCACCCTAAGTTGGAAGGGTATGCCCAGATGTGGGTCCCTTGCTCACTTTGCCACTGGATTCAAGCTAAACTGGCTGATGAGGGGTGTTACCCCGAAACCGGTCCCAGAATGCTTGTTTCCGGTTAAGGGAAGACCTGGCTGGCAGTTCGGGCTGGACTGTTCCCATGAGGAACAGGGTCAAGACTGATTTGCATATGGCTGGATCAGAACTGGGGTGGTGAAGTGAGCTGAAGAACGATGATGGCTGGGGGTGAGTGTCTGAAACATTTCAGCTCTCCGTCCATCATCTCCTTGTGTTTCCATGGTATCTGAAAGGCCTGTAGAACTGAGGTTGAGTCAGTGGTATGTGAAGCACCCTGGAAAGTTGGTTTACAGTCAGGACTTTAAGTGGGCTGGGTCCCACCCGTGCTCAGCACCAGCAGTTCTAAAAAGCAGGTGCTGAGATGTGTCTCTATTGGGCTCTCCATTTTTGCCCTCACACTTAGAGTGAAAAAAAAATCTCAACTCTGCAGCAGTACCACTGCTGAAAGACTTTGATGTAACTTCAAAGAGACTCGTTTTAGTTCTTTCACAGTCTCATCATTTCAGAACTGAAGCATTTTCAATATTATATACAACAAGGCCATAGTTGCTGCTTATTTATCTTATGCAACAACCATTGACAAAGCCAATAGTCTTGGCTTATTGTAGGTGTAATGTTACTTCTTGTATCATATATCTGGATGCACCGCCAGAAACAGCAAAATGCCAGTCCAGTGCAACACTATGCTAAGCACAGATTTTTAGCTTACGTGTTTTTAAGTCACACCCTTAATTACATCGACCACGCCCATTTGAGAGACCCACTAGCTTCTTCATCCCACTTAAAGCCCTGGCTCTCTCCCAAAAGATGTCCTCAGGAGGTTCCACTGAATTTGGACCATTTCTTGCGAGGTACATGGTCGTTGATCCTCCCGGAGGTCAACCTCCCCTCAACCGACATTGGTAATATGGCGTAGGTATGCAGGCAGCATAATCATGCAAATGAGGGAACGGGCATGAGGCGGCCCAAGTGATCGATATAACAGAACGGGCTGCAGTCACGTATGCTGCTGGTGCGAAAAAAGCGAGTGCAAACACTACTTGTGCTCTGGGGCACTTCCACCATACGTCCCAGCAACATTTTTCAAGCGGACAAAATAACATAAGCACAGCTTTTCAAATAATTTTACCTTTTGTTTCTCTAAAATGTACATGACGTATCTTTTAAAACTCCCCGTTTTTCTTTGTTAAATTTATATACATAAAAACAGTCAATTGTATTGCACGAGTTTATTGTTTAAAAAGGAACAAGACAGAAATAGGATTTTCTTTTGAGCGTCTAGTCTTGTTTTCAATCATAACAGTCAGTCTAATAACAGTGCATATTGACTGCACGGAAAGTTTAAAAACAAAGGAACACGATTTTCAATTAAGTTTAATTTGCTGCATTGTTCAGATATCCAGATGTTCTTGCAATACTCTGCTGATGTTTTAACGTAAGCGTATTGTTTTATTGTATAAGATTGCCCAGCTGTACCGACATTAAAGAGTGTGTACAGTCATCAGTTACAAAAATGTGAAAACAAACTAGCTGCAACTTATTTTTGCTCTGAAAAAAACTACCAATGAAATGAGAAAAATGTGTATAACTGGAAATGTAAAAATAAAAAAAAAACATGAAAACGGATGCCCTGAAACTCGAAATCACTTACTGTAAATTTTACTTAGTTCTGTTGGGTGCCACAAGATGTCACTGTTAGAGATCTCATTAGAGATTATGGAAACTCCTTTCAAAGAAAAGGTTCGTATATTTCATTTGAGTGAAAATCCGGTATTTACTGGAGATCTGGAATATCACATTTTGTTTTAAAACGTTTTAGCCAGACAATGAATGCCCGATTCCCAATTGCTTGAACACCATCTATTGTTGCTAAAATTTCTTTGCTAAAAGGTTCTACTGGTGCGTCAGTGGCACATTGCGCGAACCCATTGTTAAATTACCTTGCTAGCCGTGACTGGAAGTAAGAATGAAAAGCTATATGACGTTACAAACAAATAAGGAAGGCAACTAGCAAGAGGGAGGGAGGGTTCCTCAATCTGAGCTCGACCAGTAGAAGGATACTTATAAAGAAATCAATCAGTACTTAGTCCATGCTCCATCCAAGGGACAAACACATGAAGAGAGAAAGTTTAAGGCTGAGCAATGAGAACCAAAGAAATGGGAGTGACAATGAAGCCAACCAATGGTAAGTAATAGGTGGGCTCTGTGAGAAGCTGGCTTGGTATACACTTATGTAAGAGGGCACCTTGCACCAGTCCAGAGAACACTGATGGTGATTTTAGTGGTCTTAGACAACCTTAGAAAGCTCTCTAATTGGTAGCTGTGGAGAGCAGCCTTCAGACTTAGTCCAGAAGGAGTGTAAAGCAGCTTGTTTTACCAGAACATAACCTTGTAAGTATAGATTATGTGAAAAGAAACCACACAGTGTATTTATAAAAATATGTATTTATCATAAGACACTCACTAACACATACAGATATCTACTAGCCGGAGATACACACAATGCACACAATACTTTTCAATAGAAACAGGTAAGTAGCACAAAATACACAGTGGTGACCAGGGGGAGACCAAACCATATACTAAAATAGTGGTATGCGAACCACCACTCAAATCAAGACTATACCCAGAAGACGTAGAAGTGCTGGGGACCCAAGGAACCACCTGAGGTAAGTAACCAGGAGCCCCACGGAGGCCGTGTGCACAGTGGGAACACAACCGCAACAATGTAAGTCAATGGGTAAGTCACAGTTGCAATTTTAAAGAAGAAGGACCCTTCCCACTGGACCCTGAAGAAACCCTTTGGAAGACAGAAGGTTGGAGAGCCACCCCACCTGTGGATACCTTACGAACCAGGATACCTGCACCAGGGAAGCCGGGTGCATAGATGTGAAGTGGCATCGGAAACCGCAGTCAAACTCAATGGAGGACTTCAGAAAGATGCTGCTGCTGGAGAAGTTGAAAGTGTCCGGTGGAACCCAAAGGTGGATTCAAGATGTGAAGAACCTGCAAGCAGAGGGGAGAGTCTATGCCACTCAGGAGTGACCAGGAGGCACGGAAGACGAATGCCCACCGATGTCGAGTGCTGCAGGAGAGCTGACAGTGACCTTGAAACTGCAGCGGTGTGGACCAGGCGACTCTGTGGAAGATCAGGAGCCGTACATGAGCTGTCCCATGTCCAATGTCGAGAGTTGAGAGCACCAACAAGCTCCAACAAGCTTGGCAACTGCAACCAATGTGGAAGTTGAAGAAGGTGCAATGTCGGGACCAGCAAGGTCCAGGAGATTCACCACAGCAGGGGAGTCAGGGCAGGCCCCGAGCAATCAGGGGAGCCAAAAGAATTCAAAGATGACCCTCAAGAGGACCCACAGGCTGGAGGCACTGGAGTCGCAAGAGGACCTCGAGCAGCTCACCAAAGATGCGGGCCCACGGTGCAAGTGATGTGGTGAGGATGAAGATCTTGGTCACTGGAGATGCTTGAGGTTGGGGCTACTTGGAGCTTGAAGATCTTGGTGTAAGGAAGCCAACAAGCCTTTGCAACTGCAAGTCGATGCAGTGAACAGGGGTTCGGTTCCAGCGGCTCCTATGAGGGATACTGGCCTCAAACTTGGTGAGAGGACAGGGCAGGCCTTAAGGGATGTGAAAAACTACCACCCGTGTTTCTGGGCCTTTCGGAGTCTGTGGGAGCATAGGATCAGCAGACCGGTCCTCTTAGTTGCAGTGCCTGCAGATGCAGGGAAGTGACTCCTTCACTTCAAGGGAGATTCCTTCAGATGTCTTGGATGCCCTCAGGCCTTGGAAGGTTCCTGTATGGTGCACAGTCACAGACATTGCAGCAGACAAGCAGGGCGATGAAATCAGGAGCAGCAGGAGTCTTCCCGGTTGCAGCCTTGATGCCCAGAGCGAAGTCCAGAGTGCTCGGATGGTTGAAGAAGTGGTGTCTGAAATGAATCTTGTCCCACGACAAATCTAGGGACCCACCCACAGGTAAGCCCTTAAGTACCCTAAGGAAAGGGTTGGGACGATTCAGGGGCCCCTCCCTAATGAGGGGCTGGATAAGGGGAAGGCTACTCCCCTATCCTTTGTCCAGTTTCGCGCCAGAGCGGGAGCCGACGGCTCCCTGAACTGTTTTGAACTGGACTATGCATGGAGGGCACCCAGTGTGCCCTGCACACAGACTATGTGGCACACCTCCCTGTGACAGGATACCTATTGTTCTGCCTTCCCCTGCCCGAGCTTGGCTCAGCAGCAGGAGGGCAGAAATGTGTCTCTGGCCGGCAGGAGCCCTAGCTTGCTGTCCGGGTCTGGAAATTTGGTACCGGGAGCACCGAGGGCCTCCCAAAGGAGCTTTACAGTGCAGCACTCATACATCCTACACTGTTTACAGTGTGCGGGGTGTGATTTCACAATGTTTGATACTAAACATGACTGGGTTCATTACAGCCAGTTTAGAGATGGTCATCGCGTAATGACGCGGTTCCCCTCTATATGTTATATGGCTGTCTCTCTTACAACCCAGGAGAATGGACTCCGTAGGCTGTAGGAGCACCCATACACATAGAACCGAGCACCCTGCCTTCAGGATTGAAAGGCCTGCTTTAGGGGTGACTTACAGGTTTTAAGTGCAGCGAATTTAGATATAGGTAAACCTATATCTTTTGTAAGTGGTGCTAGCACCAGCTTACACAGGCTGCAATGGCAGGCCTGTAGTTACAAATTTGGTATTCTCCCATGGTTGGCATAATACATGCTCCCGCCCATGGGGGACCCCTGGTGTACCTATGCCCTGGGTACCTTAGTACCATATACTAGGGACTGATAAGGTTACACCAGTGTCTAATTTGGGATGTACCTAAGTACTTACCAAACCAATTTAGGAGAGAAAGCACAGAGACTGGGGTCATGGTAAGCAGGATCCCAGTCAGACTAATCAGAAAACAGCTTTACATCAGCAAAACATGGGGGTAGCCATAAAAGTAGATCCTACTTTCCTATAGGCTCTCAGCGCCCTTTTATGTTAAGTTAATAACAAAAGCTTTTCTCGAGGGACAGTGCATGCGCTTTCTCTAGCAAAAAAAACCTAAAAACACTGGCCTGCAAAACCGAAACAAAACAGGAGCAATACATATCGTCCTAAACGAGCGATACTATACAATTTAAATAATAGCATGGAATGCACCGTGTATGGCAGTTTTAATATGTAAAAAATGTTTATGTGCAAATTCTTTTCTTTGGGAGTCGCCGCCCATTTCTGCAACTGGCCTTACCTAATTCATCACTAGTGCAGGTAGGCCTTTAATTCATAGAAAACTCAGTTTATTGTGTCTGAAGAAGTTGTGGCTGACCAGCATACCTAATACAATCACCCACATCTAAAGTACCAGTTCAGTCACAATATATTGGCATTCCTACGAATGCCTAAGCTGCATTTTAAAATTCTGCAAGCCTGACTTTCATAACAGAGCCACATTTACCAGTGATTTTTTCATATAATTCTTGATAATCAGGACTGAGGCTCGTGGGACCATTTTAAAGTATGGTGAGCCCCTAAAATAAGTGTAGGAGGTGCACACTGGCAGTGGCTCGAATTAAGTACTGATGTCAGGGTTGAAATTTGGTCAAAAGGGCAACAATGTAGTGAATCTGGAGGCACCAAACCTTTGGGGAAAGAGAATACTGAGTTAATAATCCCCATTCTAAGTCTTGTTAAGAGGGAATGCTCAAAATAATCTTATTCCAGATCAAATAAGGCTTTAGATCAATAATACTTTTCTAACTAAAATGCTAACTCTCAGTAAATTTATTTAACTCACAAATATCTCCACCCATATTTCTATTATCCTATAAATGCCTTTGCCAGCATCTGCTTTAGAGCCTCTACATTTTAAGCAAAGAATGTAATAAATATGGGCACACTAATGCTGTAAATGCCTCAATTATAGTGTTGCCCAAGGAAGTTTAGAACGTTCATTGAGGCTAAGACAATATCCTACATTTTTATGGCTTAGAATGTTGCAGGGTTTGTCCAGACTTAGAACCATAAGAGAGCCAGTTGTATGCTGTCCTCAGTGTACTCTAGATCATTATCTTCATTTATACAAAAAGATGTAGAAGGATCTGGCTTAGAAGCAAACGTTATTTTTTTCCACCTGTAGGGATAGATAGCTGATATAACTAAAAATAAATAAATATATAGTTAAGAGCCGAGACCAATTTCTTCCTATATACCTTGATCAACTGGACCAGCGGTTTGTAATCCATCCTGCAGATTTTATCACCATTATGGTAATATGCTCAGTAGATACATTTATTTAGCGTTCCAATATAAAAATAATACAATACAAAACTATTCATAAAATGTAATGAAACACAAAGAATCAACAGTCTTAAAACTAACAAATCGATAAACTCAGATAAAATGTGGCTATTGGGTAGACACACAAATGCACATTCATAACCTAGTTTAAGACACCGTCTAGAAAATAATATGTTGACAATACAACTCTGTTGTCTGAAGCTCATATATACTAAGCTGCCTTACAAGAAATGCAGAGCAAGTACCCCAATACACCCTCGCAGCAGGGCTTCTCTGTGTACTCCACGTAACTTACCCAAAAGATGCCTGCTGCAAAATCAGTTTGGCTTTCTTAAAATAAGTCACCTTTGTCCCACACATTTGTTCATGTCCCCTCTTAAGCATAGTTGTAGAGCATCGGGTAGGTACGTACATTGGGGCATATTCTCAAGAACGTGTGATAACCATTGCAAAAGTTATTTAACGCAACCTCCAACATCGCAGTCTATCGTGGGAAATTTACGCCGTGATAACCAAGTATTCACAACACGGCGGCACCATGCGATGGTCCCCAGATAACGCGTCAAATGACCACGATAAAATCAACGCCACGCCGCAAAAATGCGTAACACGAACGCAAAAAAAGCAGCGATGAGGCCAAGCGCGATACAAAAAGCTGTGAAAACCATTGACAGGCCTGCAATTCACACGCGTCTGGCGGGAAAATGCACCATAAAAGCAGACCAAACAAACGGTGAGATGACAACGTACGAGCACATGTGAAACGCCGAAGAGTGGGATACCCTAACAATTGTGGCACACAGAACTGGCAGTTCGAATACGTGACACCCTAAACAGCCTCACTGCACAGAGGTGACACACCCACCATCCATTAACAAATTCCTAAATTGTCAGCACAACATGTCGCACCCACACGTGTCTGAGTGAAGTGCCTGTACAGATGAGTGACATGCACGCAGGGAATGTGTTTCGGAATGCATTTAACACATGCTGTGCCTGTGGTCAGTCAACGTACTGTGCCATTACTGCTAAGGACCCTCACAATGTGACGTCAACCAGAGAAGAAATTGTCAATGTTGTAGTCCCTACGGGCAATTCCTGCTGCGGCTGCAGTGGGGTGTGGTCCACCTGCCTCATCTTCATCATCATCGTCCGGTGCATCTGGCACTCGTATCCATGGGGCCCTGCTGCGTACACATATGTTGTGCAACACACAACATGCAACCATCATCTTGCACACGAGGCCTGGGCTGTACAGGAGCCTTCCACCTGTGACGTCCAGGCACCTGAAACGTGACTTCAACACGCCAAATGTGCGCTCCACGGGGCGTGGCCAAGCGCGGATCGAAGATGGCCGCGTAGTGAAGTAGCTCCGCCGATTGTCCCTGCCCCACGTCTATCCTGCGGACACATCCGTGACACCAGTCGACACCCCCCGAGATCGGAGTGGTAGCGGTCCCCAGCCTGCTTGTTCCGGCGCATCGAGCAGCCCCAACAGGGGAGATAGCAGCTCCGGAGTGTTGCGGCCTGCGGGAAATCTGAGCGCCGGGGCCCACAGTGAACAGTGGCGCCGGAGGGGAGTCCCGACCTGAGTGGTGGAGGTGCCGCCGCGCGATATCAAGGCGGGGCTACAGGGGGGCAGTCGGGACCAGCAGCGGAGGTGGTGACTGCCCTTGGGCCCTGAAGCCGACAAAGCTCCCCCGCATTGACAACTGGAACTGCGTGAAGCGCACCCGCCGGGAGCTGAGTAATGGCGGCGATGCGCTCCGACTGAGGAGAGCCTCCCTATCGCTTGTGGTCCCGGGGCCGGAATACACTGCACACAGGTACCGTAGCGGTGTTTGGTCACCCGCCTGAGTCCCGGGGGCGCTCAGCTGTTCGGACCCGACTTGAGGGAACCCCCCCCCCTGGACAGTGCAGGACTTGCTCTTAGACCCCTGGGCCTGCGTTGTAGCTGCCGGTATCCTACCTGATAGACCTTACTGGTGGGCACTGCGTGGTTGGTGCCTCTGCCTGCTTCCACTATTCCAGCCCAGTTGGTTGTGTACAATGGCTGCTGCGGGGGATCGCAGGGGGACCGGGTCCCGTGGGGCGAAGCTGGTGCAAACTAACAAACTGGACAGATACACAGTCACTAAAGACCCTCAGCGGAGCCGACTGTCTGTAGAGACTAATCAGGGACACCCAGGGGAAGAGGAACAAGAGCTATCTCTCGCGGATGTCATGGGGGCAATTGCTGGAGTTAAAACTTCTCTCGAGCACAAAATGGATGCCATGGCGATTGACATTAACCTTATTAGGACCGACCTGGGGAAGCTTAACGAAAAAGTCAAGCAGGTTGAGATAATGACCACCAGTCTCGTTGGGGATGTCACACAACTACAAAGGGAGATGCACGAACTCCAGGACTCTCACAAGTACATGGACCTCAAGCTGGATGATTATGAAGGCCGACTTCGGCGCAATAATCTCCGCATCCTAGGAGTGCCGGAAAAAGCGGAGGGGCAATCCCCGGACCTATTAGTTGAGGACCTCATTCTTAAACACTTGCAGCCCAAAGGCCTCAGCAAATTTTTTGCTATCGAACGTGCTCACAGGGTCCCGGGCGGCCGTCCCAAACCGGGCGCTCCCCCGCGGCCCATGCTGGCTCGGGTCTTGAACTATCGGGACAGAGACACTATTCTCCAGAACTCCAGAGCGGGGGCACCCCTCCGATATGAAAATGCTGCCATTTCCTTCTTCCCGGACTTTACACAGAGAGTACAGAAGCAAAGGAGGTCTTTCCTCACTGTGAAGCGTGGCCTGAGAGAGAGGGGTCTGAAATACTCAATGCTGTTCCCGGCACGTCTCCGGGTGGAGGCGGAGGGACGGGCATGGTTTTTTGACGAGCCCGAGGCAGTGGCAGAGTGGATCGAGCATCGCGGAGCGAAGGGCCAGGCGGATCGCGGCACTGGGACACAGGTGGACATTTCACCGATCTGAAGTAGATCTCTGAGGATTGCGGCCTTGAACTACGTAATGGGGTCATCGATGTGGGATGGGCTGGGGTGAGCGGGATATCTGCGCTTTATTATGGGGACTGGTGATGATATATATGTTTCTTGACATTTACCTGCCAGGGGTGTTACACTCGGCCTGGTCAGGGGCGGGGACATGGAGCTCACTCTTCCCCCTTCTTTTCTTCCTCTGAATTTCTTTCTAGGGCGACAGGCACTCTGCAAGTTTTCGATGGGCAGTTCTAAGCCTAGAGTGCAGGGCAGCGGGGTGGGGGGTTGTTGGGGTGGGAAAATTTGTTTTTTTGTTATTTGTTATATTTGTTTCATTGGTGCAATGGACATATACACCTGCAATAGAGTTGCTGAAAGAGTACAAGCCCGGAGTTGCTGGATCTATATTCTGCAATACAGGCATGATGGGGGATAAAAATGTAAAAATTATGAGCTGGAATGTTAACGGGTTAGGGGACAAAATCAAACGAAGTGTAGTACTTCAATACATCAGGAGGCACTCACCCGATGTAGTCTTACTCCAGGAGACACATCTGGTTGGGAATCTATGTAAGGCAATGCACAGAGGGGGTATAAACTGATTGCGCACTCTGGTTTCACCTCGGGTTCCGGGGGTGTGGGTATTATGACAAGGAACAACTTCCCGCTGGCGGTTAGCTCCACATGGGGGGATGATAGAGGCAGATACGTCGGTGTTTCCGGGATGTGGGAGGGCCGGCACGTTGCCTTTATGTCTGTCTATGTTCCCCCAGGCCTACAGGGTACAACATTTGCTGATTTGGGTGCAGCCCTGCTCGCCCTTCCGGATGGGCTCCTGGTCCTGGGAGGAGACTTCAATGCAGTAGTTTCGGGTACGTTAGATAGATATCCCCCTCGAGAAATAGGGCTGTCTGCCCGATGGTTGCCTGATTTCCTTGAGGCGATGGGACTGGTCGATGGCTGGAGAGTGTATCACCCGGGCCAGGTGCAACACACCTTCCACTATGGGGCACACAACAGTCTCTCCCGTTTAGATTATTGCCTGGTACCAGCTGCGCAAGCGACATATATACACGACATCAAACACTTAGCCAGAGGTATCTCTGATCACTCGCCTGTCTGGGTTCACCTGTTAGTAGGTATGGGCGGAGTGGGAAGATTGGCCCCAATTAACCCTTGGTACTTACGTAACCCCAAGATCCGTAAGGAGCTTATCAAAGCTATTGACGAATATTTGTCCGACAATGTGGGATCGGTGCCTTCTTCCCGGACCTTGTGGGAAGCATTCAAGGCAGTAATTCCGGGACAAGCCCTGTCATTGATATCTAGCTCTAAGAGAGACAAGCAAAAGGAGGTCCTCGAACTTGAGGCAGACATATATAGTCTAGAAAGGGAACTGGAATCTGGGGTTACGCCGGAGAAGATCCACTTGTTGAGTATGAAGCAGCACGACTATAAAGCGTTGGTCTCGGATAGGGCCAGGGCCCTGAGTAGAGAGCAGCAGGGCAGGCTTTATGACCAGGGAGACACGGCCGGGAAGCTCATAGCGTGGCTGGACAGGAAGGAATGGGCGAGTCGGCTGGTCCCAGAGCTCAAGGTACAAGGAGGCGTTTTGGTCACGGAACCGCAGGAAATAGCGGACAGGTTCGCTGATCATTTCCACTCGGTCTATACGGCGGTCTCCTCCCACACTGAAGCGGACTCTCAGGAGCTGTTGAGGGATATTAAGCTTCCCTGCCTCTCCCTTGAGGATCGGGAATATATGGATAGCCCCCTTGCAGCCGATGAAACCGCGCAAGCGATCCGTTCCTTGAATTCTGGGAAAGCTTTGGGCCCGAATGGACTTCCCATTGAGCTCTACAAGTTGAGACCAGCTAAACTAGCCCCATATTTGAACGCTATGTTTCTGGAATCTAGGGAGGTGGGAACGTTGCCCCGGGAACAACGAATGGCTACTATTGTCACCATCCACAAGGAAGGAAAGGATAAGGCGGAATGTGCCTCATATAGGCCCATCTCTCTTTTAAACGCCGAACCCAAGATTTTAGCCAAGCTCTTAGCCAACCGCTTGGTGAAGGTGATCGGCGGCCTGGTGCATCCAGATCAAACTGGGTTTATGCCTCATAGAAATACAGCTCTGAACCTCCGTAGAGTGCATGGGGTGATAGATAGAGCCGGCACCCTTCGCGAGCCGGCGGTGATTGTGTCTTTGGACGCGACCATGGCCTTCGACACTATCGAATGGCCATACCTATGGGCAGTTATGGTAAAGCTGGGATTTGGGCCGGAATACATTCAGTGGGTGCGTCTTTTATACTCTGAACCACTGGCTCAAGTGGTGGTGAATAACAAGGTGTCAGCCTCGTTCTTGCTCAGTCGGGGAACTCGACAGGGTTGCCCTCTGTCCCCCCTTCTTTTCTCTTTGGCCTTGGAGCCCCTGGCCGCATGGATACGCTGGGATCCAAGGATAAGGGGTCTGCGGTGGTCCCCCGGATGGGAGGACCGCATATCCTTGTACGCGGATGACATTTTACTTTATTTGGCCTCCCTAGGAACTCTCTTGTAGTGGTGATGGATATTCTCGCAGTTTTTGGCCGATTTTCTGGACTTTCTATCAATTGGGGAAAATCCCTATTATTTGTACTGAGGGGAGACCCTCCTGTCCCTCCCCGGAACTGTCCAATACAAACAAACTCGGTTGGATTCAAATATTTGGGGATATACATTTCACTGGACCCCTCGGTCCGCTATGCCCAAAACCTTCTTCCTCCTCTTCGCAGACTTAAAAGTGACATTACTAACTGGAAGACTCTCCCTATCTCACTCCTGGGCAGAGCTACTCTGTTTAAGATGATGGCCTTACCGCAATTCTTATATGCCCTACAAAATACCTTGGATGTAGTCCCAGCACGTTACTTTAGGGAGGTGGAGGGCCTGCAAAGAGACCTATTATGGGACGGCAGGCCTCGAATCGCCTTGAGCAAACTAACGTTGTCTTGGTATGATGGAGGCATCAGTCTCCCTGATGTCAAGAAATACTATTGGGCTTCCCAACTGGCAGCCATTAATCATGGCACATACGGCCGTGTGGATGACCCGGGCTACGCCATGGACAGATGGCTCCTTCCAGGGGGCACTTATGGTAGGGCGTTATACTTCCGACCTAACCGGTTCAAACTAACTGGCCCCACGAAGCACTCAGTGCAAATTTGGCATGATGCCACTAATTATCTTGGTTGGAGACACAAACTCACATTGGCTACCCCTCTTTGGGACTCGGAGAAATTGGGCGACCTGTGGAAGACAAGGGGCTTCGATAGGTGGGACCTTATTGGGATTTCAGCTATTAAAGATGTCTGGGGAAAAGGGAGCCCAAACCCTTCAGCACGCTTCAGGGCGAATATAAATTGGCGGATACGGAATTTTTTCGTTATTTACAGGTCTCACACTCACTTCAGTCTTTATTGCCTAAAGGGGCGGATCCCCCGGAGGTCTCCCCTCTGGAGGACAGAATCTTAGATGGTCATCTCCCTGACAAAACGATATCCTTAATTTACAAAAAACTAATTAATCACATGACAAACCCCCTCCGGACACTGCGAGATAGGTGGGCACAAGATGGGATAGAACTGGACGACGAGGAGTGGCAAACAGCAGTATCCTCCCCTAAAGAGGTGGCTATCCCGGCACGCTTGCGACTGGTTCAGCTGAAGATCCTTCATAGGATCTACATAACGGGCCCTAGATTAATACACATGGGGTGGTCGGAGACAGGGGAATGCAGGCGACGCTGTGGCCAGATCGGAACGTTTATGCACATCATTTGGGAATGCGCACATATCAACTCTTATTGGCGTCAAGTGCACGACACGATCAACCAGGTATTGAGAATCTCCCTCCGTCCCGAGGCTAGACGATGCCTCCTTAATATCTGGGAGCCAACAGACTTGGACGCTTCTCAGACACAATGGGTCACTCTGGGGCTCATGCTGGCAAAGAGAAATATTGCTCAACTCTGGGGGGCGGCACACCCACCTACACTGGAGGCCTGGGAAAGAAACCTTGACTGGTGCATGTTTAGGGAAAAGATGGTGTATTTGGCAAGGGGGTGCCCAAGGAAGTGGAGTCGAGTCTGGAATCCGTGGAATTTGTATAGAGGAGAGATTTGTACACCACCTTGTAATGTTGATTATGATGATCCTCTTCCTCAGTGATGTTCCTCACATATGTACTCTCTGTATATCCCTCCACTCATGTGTGCTGAGAAAAGTAAACTACCTGGTCTCTTGTACTGTACCATTCACCAGCAACTGTTTAATAAAAAGAATTGTTAAAAAAAAAATAAAAAAAAATGTGCGCTCCACGATGCCCCTGGTGCGTTTGTGGGCCAAATTGTACTGCCTCTGGGGCTGCGTGTTCGGGGCTCGGAGGTGTGTCATCATCCAAGCCCAGAGTGCATATCCTTGGTCACCTGTGACAGTGCAGAGAGACATGAGTCAAGACTACGTACTGCATGATGTGTTGGCAGGCTCACCGGTACATTGGTGTGTATGTGTGACTTAGTGATTCCCGTATGACATGTACTGCGTGTTGCTAATGAGCGGCATCACTGTGTATTACGTAGCCTCACTGCTGCACCTCACCCCCCCCGAGCACATTCACTATTGTGCGCAGCGCGATTGCATCACATGCCCCCCTACGACACACCATTGTCATGCCTGCCTGCGCATGTCCACAAGCCTGACTAGGACACAGTGATGATGATGCGCAGAATGTGGCCGGCCATGTGTGTGTCGGCCCATTGCAAGGACAGGGCTGACACAGATGTAGAGCACCTGCCTGGCTGAACCTGACATGCAGTTGAGGGTACATCTTTGGCTCATGCAGCGATAATAGCGACACACACAACAGTTGGCATGTGTGATCCCTGACCCCGAGCGGGCATGCCCTCCCCCATGTACCCCTTCAGCCGAGCACGCACACCGGGGGCATGCCACATGGCAACATTGTCGATTGCGGGACGGGTGGCGCAGACACTACAACAGAGACACACACATCAGCCACATCCTTGGCAAGGCCTACACTGCACCATACCCAGATCCACATGTGGAGTAGCCACACCCCTAAGCAGTACCGTCGTACGCCTGTCCACCTCGCTTACGCTCACAGGGAGGTACAACACGGTTTCATGTCCCAGGTCTACACCACTGCCTGAGGTGACATGGATGCGCACGCTGAACACAGCACAATGTTATGTGGAATGACCCCGGTCCCTCATGCATACATAATAACCACACAGACACACTGAGTGAGTTCGTGGGACTGGCCACGGGCACGTGCGCCCAGCCCCTTTTATTGCCAGGCTCACATCTCCAGTGACGCCTGTGCTGGATGGGTGTTGGATAGTGTAAGCCACCACTCAGGGGTTGGTTGGTGCTGGCGAAGACCACAACAGTGAGCAGACAATCAGCAGTACAAGGTACGTACATCATGGGTCCCTGACTTGAGCAGCACAGAGTTTGTGGCCCCGGATGCACAGCGGCCGGCACAGGCACACCGCCACGGGACGGTGACTTGCGGTGCACTGAGGTAGTGCCACGCGAGCTGAGCGTGTACTCGTCGATGTCCAAGGGGAATTTCGCAGAGGGTTGTGGAGGATAGTGGAAGGTGTCCTTCCAGGGCATGATGCAGAGGGCAGAAGCAAGCAGGAACAGGCAGATGGCGGAGTTGAATGCTACAGACCCCACTTTTCCACCTTGTCAGTATCAGCTTCATGTAGATGAAGACAGCCTCCAGCCCATGGGCTAAGACGCCACCGACGTCCAAACAGAGACTGCCCATGGATTTCAGGACACACAATGGCGCCAGAGCTGGAAGGGGATGCAGTCTGCGATGAGGCCTGTACAATGACATGGACTCTGCTATGTAGAGAGCAAGACTCAGTTCAAATCGTGTGACCTACTCCACCGCAGTGTGTGCCGGAGGCAGCGGCCAGCAGGGAGCCACGTGTGGTAGGCATGCGCTGCACAGAGTCAGTGGCACCAGTGCAGTTGTTGGTAGTGTCCCATCACCTCCATAAAGGTGAGCCTTTTCTCCTCCGGACTGAAGCGCGTCTTCCTCTTACTCCTCTGCTTGCGTACTGTGACATGAACACTGCCATGAAGGAATCAAAACTCAGTTCCAAAAGTGCGACCTAGTTGGCCGCAGTGTCGGCCGGAGGCAGCGGTCAGCGCGGGCCAAGCGCTGTCCAGCCATCTCCTCCTGGATCTCTCACGCACAACGTTGGAATGACATTTGTATTAGATTTGTGGCTGACATAGGTAGTGGCACCAGAGCTGAGCGGGTGTGCAGCCGGCGAGGAGGCCGTGTCCTGCCTGTGACGGACTGCATTGGATTGGTGTGAGGCCTGCAGGACCGCAGTGGAGGCCGAAGGCCCGGGTCAGCAAGGGCCCACAGACACGTTTGATGAGAGTCCTATGCACAGACTTGGTGGCACCACATCGGAGGGAGTATGGTGACATGAACTCAGCCTTTAAATCATGTACTCTGCCTTGGTGTTATCAGGACTCAGTTCAAAATGTGTGTCCTACTTGTCCACTGTGTATGCTGGTGGAGTACATCAACGAGAAAGGAGTTCTGCGGGCCTGTGTCGCGGAGGCCGTGATGGTCCGAGGAGTCTGCCAAGGTCGGGGGCCTCGGGCTTGGAGCTTGCACGGGCATGTAGTGGTCCCTCTTTGACACACGCCGGTGTCGTCAGGTGAGCAGTGATGCCTGGATGCGCAGGGGCGGCCATGACGGCTTCGGGGACCAGCGGCCCGGGGTGCAGCAGGCGCACAGGATCCCAGGCAACACATCTCAAGGCGTAGGCCTCGTGGCGGAGTGAGAGGCGCCGCCCTGGCAGGGACGTTGGGCATTCCGGAAGAGGACCACGCCCAGGGCTACGTGCTTTTTATTCACAACCATATGCTGACCTGGCGTAGGCCGGGCCAGCCCACTCCTCTCATGCTTACAGGGGGGGACGTAACAAGCTACATTTCCTTGATCGCCCCCACTGGCTGGGGTGACATGGTTGCCTCCACTGTCCACTACACCAAACACCAGCGGTGTATGTCGACATGGATATGTGTGTGGTCTGCATACTGCAGTCTGTCCAACACATCCACGCCACACTTGGCATTGTGTGCAGTCCCATTCATCGGTCACATCGCCTCCTTTGAACATTCCTGGTTCCCTCCTTTTCCCACATTCTGCTAATGTGTGGCTGAGGTGCCATGCCGTTGAAGGCTCATGTACATGGCTAGGCCAGGTTCCCACGGTGAGTTGTGCTGTCGTGTTTGGTGGGTGGGCATGTTGTTTGGCATGTTGTATGTGGGTTGTGACGTGTGCATTCCCAGAGTTGTGAGTTGGATGATTGTGGGGTTGAGGTGTGTGGTGTGTTCATTTGGTACTTACCAACGAGCACTGCATTTCCATAGGTGCCATCCTCGAAGCGCCGGTTGATGATGGACTGTCGGAAGATGTATGAGTCATGCACACTGCCTGGGTAGTTGGCGACGACATTGGTGAAGAGTACCCGTGGTCCACTATTGCCTGCACATTGATGGAATGCGTGTGCTTTCTGTTGCGGTAATTGTGTGCAGTGTCGGCAGGGGGCACAAGTAGGACATGTGTGCAGTCTCTTGCCACCAACACGTGCGGGAATCCAGCTATGGCATAGAATCCTTGCTTGGTCTCCAGCTGTTCCTGCGCAGTGTGGGGGAAGTATAGGTACTGGGGTACCAAGCTGATGATGGCATCCAAGACAGGTGTGAGGAACTTTGATAGGGCTGGCTGTGAGACTCCTCCGACTCTGGCGGTTGTTGGTTGGAATGTCCCAGAGGCCAACAGGTGCAGCACAGCCAGCAGCTTTGTCTGTGGAGGGATGTTGGTTGTCCGCTGTGTTGGTACAGTCAGCCTGTGGGCAATGATGTTCAGGATGCGGAGGATGGTTGTCCTTTTGAGCCTGTAGCGGGCAATGATATACTCTGGTGTCATGTCTGTGAGGCTGGTGCGTTTTCTGAAGGTCCGCGCTCTGTGTCTGCGCTGCCTCTGTGGTGGTCTGGGGGGGAGGTCCGGGGGGTGGTCTGCGGGAGAGGTCCGGGGGGTGGTGGCGGTGGGTGTTGTGGCCCTCTTGGGGCTCCGAGCTGCATGATGAGTAGCTCCATGGCATCTGTTGTCCTTCAGGTGTGGCTGTGGGCTGGGCTCCCTTTTCTGGTGCCGGCTGACGCCGACTTTACACCAGGTCAGAGCAGGTGTTAGTTTCCTGCTGCTAACGCGCCATATCGCATGTTTTGTGGACTTATCGCCGATCTGGCTGGTCGCTGAGAATATTGCGGTGTGGTGTTGACGCGGCTTTTTGCACGGGAACGCCTACTCTGCATCTAATTAGGGATAGTTGCCGGTGTCATCTGTAGCGAAGTTTTTTGCGGCTGCTATCACTGGTAAACTGGTGCTATGGGCTGTTAGCACCGGCTTGTGAATGGGGTGATAAATTTATCGCGACTTTGGCTGCGATGTCGTGACGATAACTCGGCGATAACTCCTTGAGAATATGCCCCATTGTGTTCTATGAAGATCTGTATCAGATACGGTAATCTGATATCTTTCAGCCCTGCACATACTTTCAATTGAACCTCAGCCAGCACTGCATGGAGAAGGTGCAAGTCAATGCTCGGTGCTGGCACACAGGTGTCATACAGACATCAGTACCACATGGAAAAGCTGCAGAGCGATACACGGTGCAGGCACACAGATCAGCGCTGAGCAATGCAGGTCTCCCTCAGTGACAGCAGTGCAAAGCACACAACTTTGGGCCACTCACAGGAAGAGGGCAGACTAGGCCTGGCAGCGGTTGCAAGCCCTTGGTTTTGACACATTCACACTCTGCACCCTCCTCATGGTAAGATTATGTATTGCTGGACTTGAGGTCTGGGCTGAATGGTCTCTCTACGTCCTTGTCTACTCAACAACAGCAGTATTGTCCTCAGTTCTTGGGGTATAGAACTTACCACTTGCAGAGAGACATCCAAGAATCTGTCTCTAGTCCTCAACTGTTTACTACACAGCTGTGCAGGCTCCTTGAAGTAAAATGTGAACATGGAACTGCTTATATCCAGACCTGTAACAAATGCTTCAAATCTAACTGTCTGGTCGAATTCAAGGGTAGCCCCAACTGTGTGAGGGAACCAGTGAGAAAATGGGTTTTTGGTTGAATGAGGATGTCCCCTGTTCAAGCAACAGCCACAATCCCTGTCAGGGTAAACCACAAAAATCACTAAATTAACCTGTGCTTAACCCTTTGGTAGCTTGGCACAAAAGCAGTCTGGCTTAACTTACAGGCAATGTGTAAAGTATTTATGCAGCACACAAAAAGTAATAAAGTTAAAACACAACACAAGATAAATCGCACACTACTTTAGAAGAATAGAGTAAACTTAACTCATTTATTTGACACCAAAACAACAGAAATCCAATCAGTAGAACCAGAGTTATGAGTTTCTAAAGTTTGAGGTATAAACTAGCTCTTAAAAGCCGGTCGGGTCCAAGTAAAAAAGTATGGCCTACCACAATGGAGTCCAGGTCGAATACAAAGAGTGGATTGGGCCTGGTCAGTGCTTACCTTCGGACTTAGAAGGAATTTTGAAAAAATGTTCCTAGAAGGTTACGTTTAGCAGGGTAAGGCGGTGTCCAAGGAGTGAGTGTCGTCATCAGGGAGCTGCTGGACAAGTTGCGATGAAAATTTCTTCATTCATACTTAGGGCCTGATTTAGATCTTGACAGGATGGTCCCGTCATCGCTTTTTTGGCGTTCTTCCTGCCCGCCGCCTTGGCGGTCTGCCCGCTCTATTTAGATGTTTCTTGGTCACTGGAGGGAAGACCGCCACAATCCAGCCGCCTCCGGCATGAACTTTCTCCGATGTCAACGGCATCAGAGGCTGAAGCAGCTGTTGGAGGGAGTCCTGCCAACATTTCCGCAGTCCAGATTACGATGCGCCTTTCCATCGAGAAACTATGGTGGGGAAATCTCCAAGCTCGAGTTGGCAGAAACGAAGTAAAAGAGGTGAAAACTAACCTTTTTGGGGGGTCCCACCACCATTGCATCTTCAATGCCATTGTCCAGGTCTTTGCTGTGCTGCTGCTACTTGACCACAACGCTCACCCACCCCGTTGTAGCCGGCATCTAAAGGAGGCTTTTGTGGTAGGTGTGCGTGTACATTCAATAGTGTGTGTATGTTGTTGGTGTGCAATGCTGTTTGTAAAAAAAATGGGCAGTACACATTGCCTACATATACATATTGGATCAAAACAGAATGATCAGCATGCCCAAATTTATGTATATGACCAATGTCTTCGGCTGTGTTGCCAAATTCCACCTTAAATCTTCATTTGAGCTTAATGAATCACCAACGCGTTTCGTCTCTTAAATGAGACTTCTTCAGGGCTCATTGATTAGGCTTCTTGATATTGATCGAAGCACCCATTGACCAGACTTTAAATGTATTCTGGGTTTGTCTTCCCTCCTAGTTCGATACTCGTATTGTCACTGAGGGGCAGGCAGGGGAGGGTTTGCCTCCAGAGTATTCTGGGTCTGTCTGCGTCGCCCGTCGCTGGGCACAGCTCGGCCTCCCCGCCCTCTCACTGACCCGGGCACTGTTTTGCTTGTGGCATATTCACAATATATATGTGAATTGAGATGAAAATAAGTAGTACTTACCGGTCTCCACACCTTCATTGCCTCATTCCTTCAGGACTCCGCTGCCGGGACACCACCAGCACAACGGGAACATCTAAATCGGCTTGGCGCAAACCCACCGGCCTGACAGCAACAGACTTCTGTTAGCCAGCAGAGAAGACCGCCGCAGTGGCGGGAAGCTGTCTATTGCAGCAACATCTAAATACGGCAGGCGTACTGCCGTAAGCTTGAAAAAGTACTTGGGACTGCAGCGGGACACAGTAACACCAGCAAGATCTAAATCAGGCCCTGAGTCACCTTTTGGGAAGTCAAAAATCTCCAGCAGGACGAAGCTGGAGATTGAAGCCAACAAGAGTTCCAGGAGGCCATATACCCCCATGCAAAGGACCACTGAACAGGATTTGCTGCTGCTGAGAAAAACATAGCGGGATCTGCTGTAAAGTCAGAACAAACTGCGATGCACCTTGGGCGAAATGATGAGCAGGTTGGTCCCGAGACTTCTCTTGGTTCTCAGAGCAGTTCTTAGCCCAAAAATATTTAAGTCCCAGGATTGGATTTTGGCTATCTGGGTACCTTTAGCACCACCACCAAGGGTCCAGGACTGGAGGGGCACCAATTAGGGGGTAAGGACTCACTCAGGGCGGGTCCAAGTGCAGGTTCAAGATGGTTGGAGCCTTTTCTGTCTGTCCCTGAGGCTCTGATCAGGAGGCCAGCCAACTAGCCCTTGGAGTCACTCTGGTAGTCCTAGGTTCAACAGCAGAAAGAGGGCTCAAACAGCATGGCAGGCCTCTGACTCCTTCCAGGTGTAGCAAAGTAGTCTTGAGGAGTACACAGCAGGCCACAGCAGCAGGGAGTCCTTCTGCAGGTCCAGAAAGTGAACTGAAGAGTGGGTCTGAAAGTCCTATTTTAATACCTGCCAGTTGATGGCCCATCTGGGCACACCTAAACACTCTGCTGTGTGGCTGTCTGGGAGGAATAATCAAAGTCAAACTGCTAAATAAACCTAGTCATGTGGCCCAAGTATAGGCTGCAGGCACCAAGTAGGCATGACCTGAGCTCCACTTCCTTACAGGCAGTGTGCGCCAGTCATTTCCTAGCAAACAGTCCACCAGCATGGCAGGGCTCACAGCTACCCTAAGAGAAGCTGAGACTCCCCCCCCCCCCCCTATTCAAAGGGAATCAGAACCACGGGGTATTGGCTTTCCCGGTTATCTACTACTACAACCTGGTGGAATGTATTGGGTATCCATGGCTCTGAGGACACCAGATGACACCTGACAGCAGTACTACAGGCTCCAGTGCCCCTCAGTCAGAACTCGACTCTCTGCCCACTGATGGTGTCACACTGCTTATACAATGTATCTACGTCATAGGTACACAAATGTGTGTGAAAGCCCAAGAATGAGAGTGAACAGAGGGCAAAACTGCCCCGACAACTGGCGACACTCACTCTGCTGCCCTAGGGTCAGAATAGGGGAATGGTTAACACCCTCTTCTGACGCATTGTGCTCCTGGGAAGACAGAAGGTCAGGAAGAGGTTCACTCTCCTCTTCCGCCCCTTCATCTGTCACCAGGAACATGCTGACTTCAAACCTCTCAAAATGGGGTTTGAGGCAATTGATGTGGAGTACCCTTAAGGGGTCTTGAAGGGTCTTGAGATCAACCAGGTAGGTGGACTACCCCTTGCACTACTTCACCTCGTATGGGCCAGTCCAGAGATCCTGGAGAGCTCTGAGTGCCACAGGCTCCATCACCTACACCTTTTGGCCAAGCTGAATCTCTACCAGTGAGGTCTTCTGGTCATACCAGAGCTTCATCACTTCTTGACTGGCCTCAACATTGTCCTTCACCTTTTTTCCAGAAGCGCTGCATCTGGTTGCAGAGAGGCAGCATGGAACTGACTATATCCTGTGTGGGTTTCCTGGGAGCTTAATCCCACCCCTCTATCACAAGGCTGAGAGGTCCCCTAGCAGAGTGTCCATAGAGGAGCTCGAATGGGCTAAACCCAACCCCTTCCATGGTACTTTCTTGTAGGCAAACAGTAGGCATGGCAGGAGGACATCCCACTAGTGCCTTATGGGCTCCGGTAGGTCCATTATCATGCCTTTAAGGGACTTGTTGAATCTGTCCACACGCCTGTTGATTTGGGGGTGATAGGGTGTGGAGAAATTGTAAGTCAAACCACACTCATCCCACATGGACTTCATGTAGTCTGACATGAAGATAGTGCCTCTGTCAGACACTACCTCTTTAGGTAACCCCACATGGGAAAAAATGCCCATCAGAGCCCTGGCCACCGCAGACTTAGGCACCAACCTCAGAGGAATGGCCTCTGGGTACTGGGTGGCGTGGTCCACCAAGACCAGGATAAACCTGTTGCCTAAAGCTGTCTTGGGATCTAAGGGACTAATAGTGTTGATGTCCACCCTCTCAAAGGGAGTGCCAGTGACAGGTATGGGGGTCAGTGGAGCCTTAAGCTTTTTCCCTGATTTCCCACTGGACTGGCAGGGGGGACAGGATCTACAGAATGTATCTGAGGCAGTCTTCTAGGGCCAATAGAAGTGGGAGGCAAGCCTGGCAAAGGTCTTGTCCTGCCCCAGATGTCCTGCTAGGGGGTTGTCATGAGCCAACCCCAGTAGGAA
The DNA here is from genome assembly GCA_963921515.1 of Calotriton arnoldi. Classification (NCBI taxonomy): domain Eukaryota; kingdom Metazoa; phylum Chordata; class Amphibia; order Caudata; family Salamandridae; genus Calotriton; species Calotriton arnoldi. Next base: position 64,590 of record CAWUFW010017647.1, on the reverse strand, counting down.
GGTCCTGTAACACTGAGGGACCACCAGCACACAGGCTGCCCCAGATCCAGGAACCTTAGGCTCACAGTAATGGAGGTTATTCTCTTAATAGATTGGATGATCTCCAGAGGTATCATTTGCTGCCTGGGCCTTAGCTTGCCTCCTCAAGGCCTCAGAGTGGGGCACTCCTTCTGGGCTTTGCATAATTCCTCTCTTGTGGGCCCACCCTCAACTTGCCACCCAGCAAGCTCAGGCAGGTCTCTCAGGATGGGAGTGTCCTCCCCGGTAAGCTCCAGAGCATCCTCTTCAGGTGCCTTGTCAACCTGGTTGGTGGGAACTTTAGGGGCCTTATTTCATGTGCCCCTTGCCCTTATTGTTCTTGGCCGCTGCCTGGGCCATTCTCCCAGGCTTCAAGCTCCCTTGGCTCTCTTCCCGGGCAGCCATGAACCTTATGGTCATACAGACCCATTCAGGCAATCCTAACATCTCCAGGTGTGACCTGAGCTCCACCTCTTTCCAGATAGTGTGCTCTAGATCGTTGCCCAACAGACAATCTACAGACATGGCGGGACTCACAACTAATTTTAGAGAACCTGACCCCCCCCCTACTCAAAGGGAACCAGAACTACCAGTAGATGAGTCTTGTGGTTGTCTGCGACTATGACTTGGTGGAATGTTTTAGGGAAGACCTGCTCTGAGGACACCAGCTGTCACCTTACAGTAGACATGCTGGCTCATGTGTCCCTCAGAGCTTCTACCTGTTGCCCATTGATGGTAACCCATTTCTTATACTTAGGAGCATTGGAAGGCATATGGACTTTTGGCACCATCTCCTTATCCCCAAGGGACACTAGGGTAACCTCTGTCTGATCTCCCAAGCTAACTGGGGCCACCGCCTTCCCAAGCGCTACACTTGCTAACTCAGTTGTCTGCACACCGGTGGAGAACTGTCCCCTCCTGGGACATTTGGTGTTTCCCTTGCAGTGCCCATGCTTTTAGCACTCAGTGCCCTGGGGGACAGACCTCCCTGTCTGTTTTTCAAAGAATACTATCACAAAGGGGAGACAAGAGGGGTGTTATGGGGCTCACGCCTGCCCTTACTAACTCAAACACAAAAAATTGTCGTAATACCCTCAGAACAATGCTGTTTGCTTAATCAGCAAGTCAACAGGTTAGTACCAGAGACCCAATGAGTTCTCTGTGTGCTGCTAGTTTGTTACCTAAATTCAAGGCAATTCTAAGAATTGGACGAGGATGGCTCACTCACGTAATGTGACATGCTTCATCATTTGCCACCTCGTCCCATCCTGATAAGATGTCACTACCAGGGCGGACCCGACCTCAGAATTGGGCTTTTCTGAGGGAGTTCTTAGATATGTCTTCTCTCAGGACAATGATTTAGGTCCAGTTTATGACTTTAAAAAAACCATGGGATAATCCACTAAACCTTTTCGACCCGCGGCTCCCTTGACCCATTGGCCATTGCCCATGGCTCCCCACTGTTATTTTTTTGGGGAGGGTGGGGTGGTGTAAGCCTGGCCTCGGGAGTACTTGCATTTTTCTCCCTGAAAATGATTGGGATGAAGCTGATGAAGGTATTTTAATCAATAACGCAGGGTGTTTCATTTTACTAAGGCGGCGCCTCTAATAAAATATTCCTACTTACACTTCTTTGCCCATGCCTTTTGTAGAGTACCCACTCAAACTTTTTTATCCCACTTACAGTGCTAGATAGCACCCCTATGCATGTAGGCCCCATTGCCAAAGTGTTTCTGCGCTTGAAGAATATTTGCATACACTTTCAGTTCTACCCATGTCATGCGTGCCAAAACACCTGTCTCAGGGTGACTCACAATTTTGTAAACCATATACAGCTTTATTTTTGCTGTTTCCTCCCTAAAATTGGCTCCAAATCAATGCAAGTAAAATAAATTCCGCTTTTTTTTTTAAACTTCCCTCTTTCTTGCTTCCAAATGTTGGCATTATGCCATATATGGTGTTTTACTTCCCTGTGCTCCAGGAGAGAGCAGGCCTGTCTAGAAATGTGTACTGGAAGTACCTGTGATTCAAGTACAAATGTCAATACTTAATAATACTTAGTGTGTTTAATTGACAGGACAACTGTACTTTCCTGATAACTTGCATTGGTGTAAAATGCATTTGGAAAAAAACGAAACTATTAACGAGTCTAACAAAATAAATCGGGCATCTTCCGCTTACTTTGGGAGTGTTGGAACGTGGGTATCCAGTGAAATATGGAGGTCATCTCCCTCGACATGCCATCAATTAAGCAATACGTTTACAGCTTTAGGCATGTCACTTACCAATCATCGACATCATGCATTTAAGTCTAATTAATTTAACTAAAGCCAACAGACCCTTCAACATTAAATGCATTAAAGTGCTTGGTGCACGGCTCCCCTGGCTAGGTTTGGCAGCTCCCCAGGGAGCCACGGCACACAGTTTGGGAACCACTGCACTAAAGTATCCTTTAATTTGGTGGTATCCCTGGTTGATTAAAAGATTACCAAAGGGTAAATACAGGAGGCATACTTAGGTGTAAGGACCTGTATGCGTCACTGTACAAATAATTCTGCCAACATGTTTCTGCCTCTAATCAGCCGTGGGCCTAAGGTATTCGTCAGGGCCGTGTCTATGCCCCCTACACTGCAATTAGTAAGTGCTGGCTGGGCTTAGATATAAACAGAGGGCCTACCTCTCAACTGGTATCATAATTAGTGATAACCTATGAGATAAATAAAAAAGCAGCAAAAATTGTTGTTCATGAAATAGGTGAACAAGGAGTTACAGTTGACTTAAATTAGCACAATATTCGACCAGGGAAATGGTCACTTTTACCAAAAACGTTTAAAAACGTTTAAAATTTGGAGCATTATATGTCACAAATTAATTAATAACCTTATATATGTCACCAAAGGCTAGAGTTAGTCTACTCACCCTAATCACTCATCTGTTGTTAATTAATTTGTGGAGGACAGCAGACAAGAAAGGGGCTGCTGCTGGTCATACACTAAACTTAAAAACAAATGAAGCCTGGCTGGGTGCTGATATATCATGGTATATATATAATGTATACCAATCTGGACACGTCAAATGTGTCTTTATTTCAATACATCTAAGGCTGTCCGTTGTTCTGTTTTAGTCCTGAGGAAGACCCAACATGATGTATAGTCAATGACATTTTGGTCAGCGTTCTAGTGGCTGTACCTTCATTTGGGAGCTTCAAAAGGGGCGGATGACGCGACTGTGCAGCGGTAAACTTTAGTTTAATACGAGCACTGCTAAGGCTCGGAGGGTTCAAAAACTGCTTAACCTGATCCTGCTTAGAATTGTTTTTAATTGTTTTTTAATTATGTGAGCTGTGCTAAAGCTCAGGGGGCTATTTCTTTTAAAACTACGCTATTTTCGCACTTGCACTTTTTTTGGCAGCCATTTTGGTCAGCGTTCTAGTGGCTGCACCTTCATTTGGGAGATTCAAAAGGGGCGGATGACGCGACCGCGCAGCAGTAAACGTTAGTTCAATACGAGCACTGCTAAGGCTCGGAGGGTTCAAAAACTGCTTAACCTGATTCTGCTTAAAATTGTTTTTAATTGTTTTTTAATTGTGTGAGCTGTGTTAAAGCTCAGGGGACTATCTCTTTTAAAACTACACTATTTTCACACTTGCACTTTTTTTGGCAGCCATTTTGGTCAGCGTTCTAGTGGCTGCACCTTCATTTGGGAGCTTCAAAAGGGGCGGGTGGCGCGACCGCGCGCAGTGAACGCGCCGCTGGCGCGCCAAAGGCAAGCCCGTCTGCACCCGTCCGCGTCCGGACGGGGCTAGGGGCCACAACCCCTGTATCTTTTTCTACAAATAGTCACTTTTATAACTCAGATCAGCTCCGACAGCTAGAGGGGGCAACCAAGGATAACTGTTTACATTCTATTGATCCTTGTAGTAGGGATATCAGCTGCTCCCACTGCTCCTTTAAATTCTCATTGTCCTCCCCAACCGTCTTCCCCCAGCAGAAATCATATAAAATGCTCTTGTTAAATTGTAGGTCCCTGCCTAAACATGCGGTGGAAATCTCTATGTTTTTAGAGGAAGAATGTCCAGAAACCTTGTTTTTAACAGAAACCTGGCTTAATAAGGGATCTGATCCAGATCTTGTTCAAGCCCTCCCTCCAGGTTACCTTATTCAGAGGCTAGACAGGGTGTCAGGTAAAGGTGGCGGTATCGCCATTATTTATAAAAGTCAATTCACCTGCCGCACTTCAGTTGGTCCGCTACCAGACTGTGAGAACCTTTCATTTACGATAGAATTCGCACCCATGCTGACTTTGTCGGGCATTTTAATTTATCGTCCACCCAGGGCATTGGGCCAATTTTGTAAAACACTGCCTGAGATGGCCGCTAACCTAGCTGGTGCCCCTGCTAATTTTACGTTGCTAGGTGATTTTAATCTTCATTTTGATGACCCCTCACAAGTGTCTGCAGCGGAGATAATTAAGGACCTTGCAGCCTACCAGTTCAATCAAAAGGTTATTAATCGACCCATGTGAAAGGCCACCTACTAGATCCTATATTCTCCAATATAAATAAATTAGCAGGAAGGGACCCCATTCAAGTGCCTTGGCCTGATCACTTTCACTTATTCTGTTTATCTGGACCCCCACGTGCGCCACTCCTTCTACCAGGCCGGCTAGAATCCTGTCACGTCTTTGGTCTAAACTCCCCTTAGAACAGTGGACCTTGGCCTTAGAAAACACTAAGCCGACCCAGGATCCTGACCCGATTATTGCTAATGAAAATGTTAATAAATGGATGGAAAATTCACTAAACCGGGTTCTCCCGAAGAAATGGACTCAGATTAAAGCTGGGACCAATAGAATGGCATGGTATTCTCCCAAGCTCCGTGAGCTAAAACAAACCTGTAAGAAACTCGAAAGAATTTGGAGAAAGGACTTCTCCCCAACCAAGAAATCGGAATATAGAGAGGCCATTAAAATATATAAAGCAGAAATTAAACGGACCCAGGCCGCATACTATGATGAAAAAATCTCTTTGGCAGCTAACTCCCCTCGTGAAATTTTTCGCATTGCGAAAAAACTGCTTAGTGCTCCCCCATCATCAGTGACATCTGATGCTACCAGCTTACGTTGTAATAATCTGGCAGATTTCTTTTATGAAAAAATTCAAGCCATTTATACGTCATTTCCCATTGCAGACGGCCATTGCAACTGTCATACACTGGATATTAGTCCTCAGAGCAGGGAACACTACCTGGAGGTAATTCCCTTGATGGACCCTGAATCGTTCAAAACCATCTCGGCTCTTGTGAAGTGTGGGTCGCCTAGAGACCCAGCTCCACCTAGTATTCTGAAGCAAGCGTCCGGAACTGTCTCCCCTATTATATTGGAGCTGATTAATGCCTCCATTCCAACTGGAGTAGTTCCCCCTCCGTGGAAAAGTGCCATGGTGAAGCCGCTGTTAAAAAAGCCTTGTCTTGACCCTGATCTCCTGGGAAACTATCGCCCCATCTCACTTCTCCCAGGGATCAGCAAAATTGTGTAAAAACATGTTAATTCAGCACTTTCTACATACTTGGAGTCCCACAATATCCTCCACCCTTCACAGACTGGCTTTCGACCACTACAGGGAACAGAAACTGCCCTTTTAGCAGTTGTGGAAGAGTCCAAGAAGATTTTGGACTCCGGAGGCACCACTGTTGTGATCCTTCTGGATCTCAGTGCAGCCTTTGATACTGTTAAAAACCAAATTTTGGTCCATAGACTCAGGAATTTGGGGGTGACTGGGGAAGCTATAGTGTGGCTGCAATCATTCTTGGAAGATAGGTCCTTTAAGGTTTTTGAAGGTGATGCTACCTCAAAATGGATGCTGCTCCACTGCGGGGTTCCACAGGGATCATCCTTGAGTCCCACCCTATTTAATGTTTATATGAGCCCGCTAGCGGAGATTGTGCTTCCTTTTTGGTCAATATAGTGACCTATGCGGACGACACTCAACTTGTGGTGGCCCTGAATCACTCTGGCAATTCCTCCCTTGGTTTACGTCCTTGTTTGGAGGAGGTAGCCAAGTGGATGGACCATTCATATTTGAAATTGAATGGAGAGAAGACAGAGATGATGCTTTTAGGGAATCCCTCCTTTTTTAAACCAGAAATAATGTGGCCACCTTCTCTGGGCCCGGTTCCGGCCCCCAAGACCCAGATGAAAAGTCTAGGTATCTGGCTTGACCGAGATCTGAGCTTTAAGGTACAGGGGCGGAAGGTAGCGTCTTCCTGTTACGGCATCCTAAGTATGCTTCGGAAAGTCCTCCCGCTTCTCCCCCTCCCTGCAAGAAGGCTTATGGTCCAGGCTCTCATTCTTTCCCGCCTTGACTATGGGAATGCTCTTTATTTAGGAGCCCCGCGTGCTACCATCTCAAAACGTCAGATGATACAAAATTGTGAAGCGCGGATGCTGCTTGGGACCCCGAACTGCCAATCTGCGAAACCAGCCCTGAAATCTCTTCACTGGCTCCCTATTCAGGAGACAGTTAATTTTAAGGCCATGTGTATTGTCCACAAGACGCTAGCAGGGAAGGGACCATCCATTAATCATTCAATTATCCTGCCTTACCTTGCGAATAGACGCCTGCATTCGGACGACCTTCATCTGGCCGTAGTTCCCAGGATCAACAGGGCTAGAAGTGGTGGCCACCTGCTTTCCTACAATGCTGCCAGGATGTGGAATACTCTTCCACTTCGATTACGCAGGGAATACAATCATTTGGCCTTTCGAAAACTTCTAAAAACCTGGCTCTTCCCTTAATGTGGTTGTGGTGTCTATTCTTACTGCTGTTAGCCCTGGGATGCCCCTGGGTAGCTATGAGCTTAATAAATGTTATTTTCATTTAATTTCATTCCATTCATAACTGTTGTATGATTTTACCCCACATATAGTTATCACGCATGGCATAACTAGGAAAGTAATAATTGATTTTGAGTTGCAAATGATAAATACTATTACTAAACTATATCCAGATACCCAAATCCAAGGATGTTTTTATCACTTTTCCCAGGCATATTGGCGAAAAATTCAGAAAACATCCTTAGCTGAAGATTATGTGTCAGATAGCAGACTTCAGTGTGAACTTAAAAAACGAACTGCTTTGTGTTTTGTTCCTCCTGAAAGTGTAGATGACTTCTACACTGCAATTGTTCGATCAGATTATTTTACAGCAAATGAAGAGAAATTGGCACCTCTTTTAAATTATTTTGAAGACACCTGGATTGGCCATCTGAGCAGGTCAGGTCGCAGGAGGAAGCCAAGGTTCCCCATTGACTGGTGGAACTGCTACTTAACTTGCTTGGCGGAAGGAGCAAAGACAAACAATTCCATTGAAGGATGGCATAACTCTTTTAATAAATCAATTGGGAAGAGTCATCCAATCTTTTATCATTTCTTGCAAAGTTTCCAAGAAATGAGGATGGCTCAGTCACTTTCAGGTAGTCTGAATCCTCGAGTGTCACGACGTAGCAAAGAGATGTGTGAAAGGCTTCTTTTTAAAATTCAACAATTTCCTTTAATGGGCACGTCTGACTATCTTGAAAGTATTGCTTATATTCTTCATTTCTAGCTAACACTATCACTGTGTGGATTAATCGCCTGTTTTCACCACTTCCAAAAGAATCAATTGGCTTTTTTTTTTAATTCCTAAATTCCCCAAAAATTAATTTTGCAGTCTTGCCAACTTGCTACATTTTTCAGAACTTTCCGCACATCTATTGTGGTTCAGTGCTTTTAACCGGATACACTGTCAGATTTTGAATTTTCTAAGTTTGCAATGTTAGGCAAGATATGGTTTAATAAAGGTGTCTGTGTTCTTCAAAGATATCTTTTAAAAACAGTACCGTAGCCAAAAAACAAATCGTCCCAAAGTGTGTATGTTATGGCAACCTGCATGGGGATCAAAGTGTTGTTAATTGAAAATGAAAAACATACTCTCCACAGTATTTGAACATACCTCCCAGATCTTTCCTTACAGTAAATGTACCTACCACACATTGTAATATAAAGAAAATAAAGTTCCTAGCCTAACCGCACCTCGTCTTCCACCCATTGCAGTCTGAGACGCACCACCAACTAACGAAACACAAGAGAAACAGCGTGCGTCTACGAATTTTATATAAATAGAAAATGAACTATTTTATCCATTAAACTTATTGCCAAACTGTGGAAAAAATTGTTTTTAAAAAACTTTGACAAATGTATTGGAGTTTTCAATACATTATTTGTTGTGCTTCTTTAAAAAAATAACAGAAACCTTTTTTGGAAAGATTGCAATAAATTATATTTACTCAATAAATAAATCTTTTCACTGTAAACTGGGTGAATTTATTGCAATTTTCATTTTATATCTTTAGTCCATTGTTGCATATGCTCTAATTTGCTTTAAAAAGGCCAGATTTTTTTAAAGAAATGTAGTGATCTCTTTTATTTAGTAATATGTTTGTATAATATTTTTTCAAAAATATTTTATACTCAGATGTTTCTTTTCCAGGAAGAAATATCTGGGTATTAAAATACTACCCCACCCAATACCCCTATGTCCCAAGCATCCCGCTCCTAAAGGTTAGCGTAGTAATTTGTTGTTGCGAATTGTTCATTTTTTGCAAAAATAATGAATCAACACTGAAAATGTAATACTCAGGGATTTCTTTCCACCAGGAAAAATACCAGATCATTAAAACACTACCCCACCTAATACCCCTATATCCCAAGCATCCCGCTTCTAAAGAATGACGTAGTATTGTATTGAAAAGTATAGTTCATGTTTGCAAAAATAATGGAATGTCACTTAAAAAGTAATACTCAGGGATTTTTTTCCCGTGTGGGAAAAATACCTTAGTATTAAAACACTACCCCACCCAATACCCCTATATCCCAATCTTCCCGTTGCTAAAGGTTAACGTAGTATTTTCTCAAAGAGTATTTTTAATGTTTGCAAAAATAATGGAATGACACTTAAAATGTAATACTCAGGGATTTTTTTCCTCCCACAAAAAAATACCTGGGTATTACAACACTACCCCACCCAATACCCCTATATTCCAAGCATCCCGCTATTAAAGGTTGCGTAGTAATTTGTTGTTGGTTATTCTTTTTGTTTGCGAAAATAATGGAATGACACTTAAAATTTAATACTCAAAGATTTTTCCCCAGAAAAAATACCTGGGTATTAAAACACTACCCCACCCAAAACCCCTACATCCCAAACATCCCGCTCCTAAAGGTTAGCGTACTATTTTCTTGTAGTGAATTCTTAATATTAGAAAAAATAATGCAATGACTCCTTACATTTAATACTCTGGGATTTTTTTCCCCCAGAAAAATATCCAGGTATTACACCAATACCCCACCCTAAACCCTTGCATCCAAAACATCCCGCTTAAAAATAATCATGTACTTCATCCAAAAAGTACTTCATCCAAATAAAACAAAGCCTTAACCATATTATGATCTTTATATTTTATTAAACACCAATGCTCATATATTAACATTTATTCTATTTTTAACCCTCATTAAAAATACTCATGTACTTCATCAAACCCCCCCACACACACACAAAACATGCCATCGCTGTTGTTAAATCCATTAAATTTAAATATTTTATATGTGTGTCTGTGCTTTTCACAGATCAACACATTTTTAGCAAAAAGGGAAATTTTTCTGCATCCGGCATATATCGTGTTTCAACTCTGGCAAGGAAGGCTCACCATTGTGTTAGTACATACAATAGCTGCCAATGCAATTAGGAAAATATTTCACACGCCCGTTTTCCCGCCTCCCAGCTAATCATCCCTCCCTTACTTAATGGCGGCTGCGCGCAGCGGGCGCGCCACTGGCGTGCCAAAGGCAAGCCCGCCTGGGCCCGACCGCAGCCAGCGCCAGGAACTCTGGATCTACGACCCCCACCGCTATAACTCCGCCGCTCTCCACGCACCCTGGAAGACTGCCAAAGATCTACACCGAACACCACCCACGGCCAGTTCTCCTTCTGATACTGCCGACAATCCTTCACCATCGACAGCGCCCCCACAAACGCCGAACCCTCGCCAGACGCCCGCAGTACCGAAGCCCTGACATTAATCCTCCTCAACGGGCGCTCCCTACACAGACACGCCGTAGAGATCTGGGACCTGCTTGACACACTCTCGCCCGACGTCACTTTCCACACAGAAACGTGGACCAACGCCACCTCCGCCCCCAACATCGCCACCGCCATCCCCGATGGATACAAGATCCAGAGAAAGGACCGCCCCCCACTGCCCAGGAGAAGGACTCGCCATCACACACAAGAGCCCCCTCCGACTCTCCACCTCCAGCACGAGCGACCCCCTCTCCAACACAGAGCACCTCCACTTCCAGATCCAGACCAGCCCCAGAACCACACTGCGCGGGACCCTCACCTACAGACCCCCCGGACCTCGCGCCCTTTCCGCAACCACCTTTGCCGACCTCGTCGCACCCCACGCCATCCCCTCAACGGACTACATCTTCATTGGAGACCTGAACTTCCACCTCGACAACCGCAGCGACCCTGACTCCACCGCCCTCCTCGACAGCCTCGCCGACCTCGGACTGAAACAGCTCGTCACCACCCCCACCCACAGAGCCGGACACATCCTCGACCCCATCTTCGCAGGAGGGACAAACATCCACTTCAGCCACACCACGGACAGACCACCACTGTGTACACTTTACCTTCAACACCACCACCGCACCCAAACCCGCCCTGCGCCCGCCACGAAGGAACTGGGGCAAGATCACAGAGGAACACCTCAACACCACCCTCCTCCACGACCCCCCCTCCGCCACGACCGACGCCAACTCCGCAGCCAAAGAACTTCGCCGCTGGATCTCCAGCTGCGCTGACAAGTTGGCACCCCTCCGCCACCCCGTCAAACAACGGCCCCTGAAGGCCGCCTGGTTCACCACCGACCTCCAAGAAGCCAGGCGCTCCTGCAGACGCCTCGAGAAACTCAGGAGGAACGGGAAAACCACCGAAGACCAGAACATCTACAGGAACGCCATGACCGAATACCACCAGCGCATTAGAACCACCAAGCGGACCTTCATCAAGATCAAAATGCACACCAACATCAGCAACTCAAAAGAACTCTTCAACGTCATACAGCAGTTCACCAAACCCACGAGCGAAGCCATGGACGTCACACCTTCCCACGACCTCTGAAAAAAACTCAGCTCCTATTTCCACCTGAAAATCAAGGCCCTCTACGACAACTTCAGCGAACGGACCTCAGAAACCACCCCCCTCTCCACCTCCAACAACCAGCCCACCATCACCGCCTGGAAACCTGTTACCACAGAGGACACCGCCATGACCATGAAGAACACCAACTCAGGAGCCCCCACGGACCCCTGCCCACCACACATCTACCACAGAGCCGCCGCCGCCACAGCAACCCAACTAGACCGGACCATTAACACCTCCTTCGAATCCAGCATCTTCCTCAATGACTGGAAGCGGGCAGAGGTCAAACCCCTCCTCAAGATGCCCTCGGCCGACCCGACGGACCTGAAAAACTACCGGCCCATCTCTCTCCTCCCCTTCGCTGCCAAAGTCACTGAGAGATCCGTAAACGCCCAGCTGACCGCCTTCATCGAAGAAAACGCCATACTAGACCCCTCCCAGTCCGGATTCCGCAGCAACCACAGCACAGAGACCGCCCTCCTCGCCACCACCGATGACATCCGCATGCTACTCGACCAGGGCCACACTGTGGCCCTCATTCTACTAGACCTCTCCGCAGCCTTCAACACAGTTTCACATCGCACTCTCGCAGCCAGACTCCACGACGCCGGGATACGAGGAACCGCCCTCGACTGGATCCGATCCTTTCTCTCTGGCAGAACCCAAAGGATCAGACTCCCACCCTTCCTCTCCAAACCCACAGAGTTCAACTGTGGAGTACCCCAAGGATCCTTACTCAGCCCCACGCTCTTCAACATCTACATGGCCCCCCTCGCCGCCATCGTCAGACAGCATGGGCTCAGCATAGTATCCTACGCCGACGACACCCAGCTCATCCTCTCCCTCACAAAGAACCCCGAAGACACCAGACTCTGCTTCCAGGAAGGAATGAAGGACGTCACAGCCTGGATGAACAACAGCTGCCTGAAGCTCAACTCGGAGAAGACAGAGGTCCTTGTCCTTCGACCCTCCACCACCGCTTGGGACAACACCTGGTGGCCTTCCACTCTCGGGAACCCACCCACCCCATCAGACCATGCCCAGAACCTCTGCATCATCCTAGACTCCTCCCTCAGCATGACTCGCCAGATCAACTCCGTCGCCTCCATCTGCTTCAACTACCTCCGCATCCTCCCCAAGACCTTCAAATGGACCCCCCCTGAATGCAGAAAGACAGTCACCCACGCACTCATAACCAGCAGACTGGACTACGGCAACGCCCTCTACGCCGGAATCAACAGAACTCTCCTACAAGCTCCAAACCATCCAGAACACCGCAGCCACACTCGTCCTCGGAACCCCACGACACGAACACATGACCCAACACCTACAAGACCTCCACTGGCTCCCCGTCGAGAAGAGAGTAACCTTCAAGCTAATCACCCACGCCCACGAATCCCTCCACAACATCGGACCCAAATACCTCAACAAGAGAGTCTCCTTCCACGTACCCAAAAGGAACCTCCGCTCCGCCAACCTCGCCTTGGCAGAGACCCCACGCATTCACAGAACCAGAGCAGGCAGAAGAGCCTTCTCCTACGTTGCAGCCAAGGCCTGGAACGAGCTCCCGGTCAACATCAGACGCTCCCCTACTCCTTCAGGAAGAACCTCAAGACCTGGCTCTTTGACTGAACCGGAGCTGCACTCCCCCACCCCGCCAGCACCTTAAGACCCTCACGGGTGAGTAGCGCGCTTTATAAAACCCTGATTGATTGATTGATTGATTGATAGTACCGGACAACTCGAGTTGCAAATGCTGCATAATTAATCTCATGGGCAGAACAAAGCAAAAGACTTCGTTGTTTGTGATATACAAAAACAATATTTACTTTTTTGAAAAATATAGAATTTTCTTTGTGTCCATAACAGTTTCTATTTATTGAATTAAACATTATTTTGAAAAAAAGAAAAGTTTCTTACCCGTCTGCCCCACGCCTTCCACCAGCACCCTTGACTTCCACAAACCTCAGAAACAAACGTGAAAACGCGTCCGATGATCGTAGAAAGTGAAAAAGGACTTGCTGAAGTACGTGTGCCTATGCCTGCCTCTAAGAGCGATACTTTTCTTTGCGGGACCGGACTGGACGGAGAAACATACGGCGGGATCGCCAAGGACTAGGGGCATATCACAGCCCTTGTGCACTCTACTTTTAAACAGTGCAAGATTTAAGGTGCTGTCCAAATAAGTTTGTTGTCTGAAAATAGACACGTCTTTCCCGCGTTAGACGTGACAACTACTTTTACAACAGCGGCTCGTTTATATAGACTGAATTTTGGATCTGGGATCTGGACATACTTTTCCAGGAGCCCTTTAGGGAACAATTTGATTCTCACGTGGATCTGTCAAACGACTTCTTGAAATCCCGATGCTTTTTAAATAAGGATTCCTTGAACTCTTTTATTATAAATTTGATATGCTGTTCCTTACGTAGAATAGCGGGAGAGCTTAAGAACTGAAGCCTTGAAGAAGTTACAGTAAGTAACGAAACACGTGTCGGCTGCCATCATCCTTTGACACCGAGGAAACATCAGGAACATGATTTCCATCTGTTCAAATATTATTTGTGTTACTATGCTGGACTGACATACATAATCATTGAAATATGATTTCTGAAGTGGAGCATTGACGTTCGACAATTAAAACTTTCTTGTAATGATCCCCAAAAATTTTTTGTAATAATTTATTAAGATTGACATATATTTTTTGTGAGCAGCTTTATGGTTATTTTGAGGATTATTGCTTACTGGCTAAGACTAAAATAAGAACATTAGGAGTGCCGAGGCACAGTGTTTTTCTGTTCTAAGAGCCATACTTGGGGAGAAGAGTTCTATCACCGAAACCCGCTTGCGTTGTAAAGACGTTCGTGGAAAGAGTTTGCGTTGTAAAGACGTTTATGTGGTAAGTGTACCGTTGTAAACGTAACACGATGTATTGCCTGCGTGGTAAATTATATTTTCCGTCAATAACACTTGAAAGCAGGGTCGAAATGTCGACAATATTACGTTATGTCCTATGTCAGCTATACTTGAAAATATGTGATGAAGACATAAGGATACACTGAACAAAACTTGTTTTGGACATTTTGATTATATGTGGTTCCAAGGTCTCATGTCTGTGTATGTGATCACTGGTAGATTTTGATTTTCACTATGTATATGTTAATGTGATGTACTGTTCTTTATGTTTTCCGGACAGCCGCCTAAAAAAAAGAGGAATATATGAAAAGATATATATATATGTATGTTTTGATATATGAATATTGTGTTGTTGGGTTTAAGATATTATTTTCTTCAAAGATTGGGGTTATTTGAGTCAGGAGAAGTTTCCCAGATGTTGAAAGGGTTCACTTATAGGCACTTCCAGTATTTAATGTTTAATGTATAACATTATTTACAAATCCGTTACCTGACAACTGTTTGTAGCTCATAACTGTATATCCAGGTTCGTAGGGACACAGGGTAACCCCATTAGATTTAATGCCATGGGAGATGCCATCAGTGGTTCAGCACATTTCATCAGATTCCTGGCGGGCTCCCCTTTCAGAAGCGAGAGGAGAAACACAAACAAACATACACCTCTATCCATACAGCAACAGGGCCAGAAGTATTAGAACAAGCTGAGAAAGATTATTGTCAGCACATGTACTAAGCCAGTGAGCATCACATATGTAGGGACCTGGTTTGAAGAAAAGGCGAGCTTTATATGGAAAGTGTCCTCTGGGTGATCATGGACATTTGCATTCTAGGTTTTCAGCAGTAAGGACCACTAGGTTCCTTGACAAGGTAAGGACATCTACATAGGGATAAATGTGGGGTGTATGCTCCTCCAAAGCAGAGGAATATCCCTTTGCAAGAGCCAACAATGTCACATAGGGAACAGAGAGGTATGAGAGGCTTGACACTTGGCTCCTGGTCCACATCAAGGAAGTGTATGTGATGTGGTTGAGTCAGCCCGTAAGACTTACAGCATGTATGACTACAGATCCTTTATAATGCCACAAGAGTGAGCACTTACAAAAGTGTGCAAGAAATTGAGCAGTTTCATGAAATTCGGTCGAGGAGAGCTTGCTGAAACAGACCAGTATTCCTCTGTTTGGGCCACAAAGAGTTTGCTGAGCTCTATGTCCTTTATCAGGAGAGCTGGAGGTTTGAGAGCAGAAGAGAATACTGAGGAGGGAAAGATTGAGACACGCAGGTTTGAGAGCAGAAGAGAATGCTGAGGAGGGAAAGATTGAGACACACAGGTTTGAGAGCAAAAGAGAATGCTGAGGAGGGAAAGATTGAGACACACAGGTTTGAGAGCAAAAGAGAATGCTGAGGAGGGAAAGATTGAGACACACAGGTTTGAGAGCAAAAGAGAATGCTGAGGAGGGAAAGATTGAGACACACAGGTTTGAGAGCAGAAGAGAATGCTGAGGAGGGAAAGATTGAGACACACAGGTTTGAGAGCAGAAGAGAATGCTGAGGAGGGAAAGATTGAGACACACGTTTGAGAGCAGAAGAGAATGCTGAGGAGGGAAAGATTGAGACACACAGGTTTGAGAGCAAAAGAGAATGCTGAGGAGGGAAAGATTGAAACACACAAATTTGAGAGCAGAAGAGAATGCTGAGGAGGGAAAGATTGAGACACAGTTTTGAGAGCAAAAGAGAATGCTGAGGAGGGAAATATTGAGACACAGGTTTGAGAGCAGAAGAGAATGCTGAGGAGGGAAAGATTGAGACACATACGTTTGAGAGCAGAAGAGAATACTGAGGATGGAAAGACTGAGCCACATAGTTTTTGATTGGTGTCAAGGACAGCCAAAGAGGGAAGATTGCTGCAGTAAAACAGGGAGTCAGTGGAGAAACTTGACTCTCTTTAGTCAAAGATTTGATGATAGAGGTCAGAGACCGAGTGGTTGCAGAAGGGTGAGTAAAAGTTAGGGATGGGGCTCTCAATCAGATGTATTTTAGTTTGCATTCTTCAGTGTAACTCATGCTGGTGGTAATGTCACAGCAAATATTGTGGCAATATTTGGAATCAAATATCTATTGCTGTTCATTTCACAGAGGTCATTGTCACAAATAAGCCCTGCAAGAGATGTTGGGACCAATTCTCAAAGAACTGAAAAAAGTGTTAAAAAAACGTTGCCATGCCATAGTTTTCTTCCTATTATTTACATGGATGTTCTGCTGTAATGGTTCAGTTATTCAGTTATTTGTATTATATTATAGAAATGCAAATTTAGGGATACTTGCCCCACAACCGTACCACCAAGTTCACTTCTTCACAGCCTCTGCTCATTTTCTATACCATGCACTTTTTTTCTTTTTTATATAATAGGAACTTGGCCCAAGGGCATTAGAGTGCTTTACATGAGGACATGTCACATTTTTTTTGGCACGAACACATTAAGTGATTTGCCAAGAATCACAGGACTTGAGCTGATGCCAGGACTCAAACCTGGGTCGCCAGTTCCAAAACTGGCAACTTTCGCCGTTAGCACACATCTCACCTATGACACATCCTCCACTTACAGTCATTAGGGCTCATCACACCTCCCAACTCCTGCTACGCCCCAACAAATCTTACTCAATCAATCAATCAATCAATCACAGAATTTGTAGAGCGCACTACTTACCCGCGAGGGTCTCAAGGCGCTGGGGAGAAAAAAGGGGGGGGGTGCTGCTACTGGTCGAACAACCAGGTCTTGAGTAGCCTCCTGAAGGTCAGCAGGTCTTGGGTCTGTCGTAGGCTTAGTGGGAGGGTGTTCCAGGTCTTGGCAGCGAGGTGGGAGAAGGATCTGCCGCCGGTGGTAGTTCTTCGAATGCGAGGGACGGTGGCGAGGGAGAGGTTGGCGGAGCGGAGCGGAGCTGGCGGTTGGGGACGTAGAAGAGGAGTCGTCTGTTGAGGTAGGCTGGGCCAGTCTTGTGGAGTGCCTTGTGTGCGTGGATGAGGAGTTTGAAGGAGATTCTCCTGTCGACGGGGAGCCAGTGCAGGTTCCTCAGGTGGGGGGTGATGTGGCTGTGGCGTGGTACATCGAGGATCAGGCATGCAGAGGCGTTTTGTATGCGTTGCAGTCGCTTGATGAGCTTGGCCGGGGCTCCCGCGTAGAGGGCGTTCCCATAGTCAAGTCTGCTACTGACGAGGGCCTGGGTGACTGTTCTTCATGTATCTGTCGGGATCCACCTGTAGATCTTGTGAAGCATGCGGAGGGTGTTGAAGCAGGAGGAGGAGACTGCGTTGACTTGCTTGGCCATGGAGAGCGTTGAGTCGAGGATGACTCCCAGGTTGCGTGCGTGGTCGGTGGGTGTCGGGGCTGCTCCTAGTGTCGTTGGCCACCAGGAGTCGTCCCAGGCTGAGGGGTTGGAGCCCAGGATGAGGACCTCTGTCTTGTCCGTGTTCAGTTTTAGTCGGCTGATCTTCATCCACTCGGCGACGGCCTTCATTCCTTCATGGAGGTTGGATTTGGCGGCGAGGGGGTCCTTGGTGAGGGAGAGGATCAGTTGAGTGTCGTCGGCGTAGGAGATTATGTTGAGGTCGTGCTGTCTGGCGATGCGTGCGAGCGGGGCCATGTAGATGTTGAACAGTGTTGGGCTGAGGGATGATCCCTGGGGTACGCCGCAGATGATCTCGGAGGCTTCGGATCGGAATGGTGGGAGGCGGACTCTCTGGGTTCTGCCGGCGAGGAAGGAGGTGGCCCATTCCAGGGCCTTGTCTTGGATCCCTGCGTCGTGGAGGTGTGCGCGTAGAGTGCGGTGGCAGACAGTGTCGAAGGCGGCGGAGAGGTCCAGCAGGATGAGGGCTGCGGTCTCACCGTTGTCCAGCAGGATCCTGATGTCGTCGGTGGCGGTGATGAGGGCAGTCTCAGTGCTGTGGTTGCTGCGGAACCCCGATTGGGATGGGTCCAGGATGCTGTTTTCTTCGAGGTATCGGGTTAGCTGTTTGTTGACGATCTTCTCGATGACCTTGGCTGGGAACGGAAGCAGGGAGATGGGCCGGAAGTTCTTGAGGTCTCTCGGGTCCGCCTTGGGTTTTTTGAGTAGGGCGTTGATCTCTGCGTGTTTCCAGCTCTCTGGGAAGGTCGCGGTCTCGAAGGAGAGATTGATGACGTTGCACAGGTGGGGTGCGATGGAGCTGCTGGCTTTGTTGAAGATGTGGTGCGGGAAAGGGTCTGACGGGGAGCCGGAGTGTATTGTGCTCATGGTCTTGATGGTGTCATCGATGTTCACGCTGGCCCAGGCTGGCAGGGGGTCGTGGTCGATGGTGTGCGGCGGGTCTGGTGCATCGATCTTAGTTGGGGCTGTCTGGGTGTTGAAGCTGTCGTGGATGTCGGCGATCTTGCGGTGGAAGAAGGTGGCGAGGGAATCGCACAGGGCTTGCGACGGCGGGATGTCGTTGGTGTTGGAGCTGGGGTTGGAGAGTTCCTTCACGATGTTGAAGAGCTCCTTGCTGTTGTGTGCGTTGTTGTCCAGGCGGTCTTTGAAGGAGATTCTCTTGGCGGACTTGATGAGGTGGTGGTGGTTACGGATGGCGTCTTTGTGGGCTGCGTGGCTGTCCGGTGTCTTATCACTGTGCCATTTCTTCTCTAGTTTCCGGCAGGTACGTTTGGAAGCTAGGAGTTCCGAGGTGAACCAGCTGGCTCTTTTGGTGGTGTCACTGTAGGTGAGTTTTTTCAGCGGGGCGAGGGTGTTGGCACAGTCGTCCATCCATCGTCTGAGGTTGCAGGCAGCGTCGTCTGTGTTGGATGGGTCGGAGGGAGGGCTGAGAGCGAGGTTTGCCCGTAGTTGGTCTTCGGTGACTTTGCTCCAGCAGCGGCGTGGGATCTGTTGGGTGCGGTGGTGTGTGGTGGGTTTCTGGAAGGTGAAATGGATGCAGCGGTGGTCGGTCCAGAGGAGTTCCGTGGTGTGGCTGAAGGAGACGTGGGAGCTTGAGGAGAAGATGGGGTCAAGCGTGTGGCCGGCGGAATGGGTCGGTGTTGTGACGAGCTGGCTCAGACCGAGGTTGGCGAGGATGTCGATCAGGGTGGTGGAGTTGCTGTCGTTGTTGTTCTCCAGGTGAAAGTTCAGGTCTCCGAGGAGGATGTAGTCGGTAGAGGTCAGGGCGTGCGTGCTGATGAAGTCGGCGATGGAGTTGCTGAACTGGGGTCAGGGCCCAGGGGGTCTGTAGACAAGGGTGCCTCTAAGGGTGGTGTTGGGGTCCGTGTGGATCTGGAAGTGCATGTGTTCGGTGGTGCTGAGAGTGTCGTCGGTGCTGGTCGAGACCCTGATGGTGTTCTTGTGGACGATGGCGATTCCTCCTCCTACTGCGTTGATGCGGTCTCTACGGGTGATCTTATAGCCGTCTGGGATGGCTATGGCGATGTCGGGGGCGGAGGAGTCGTTCATCCAGGTCTCTGTCAGGAAGGCGACGTCTGGTGATGATGTGTCGAGCAGGTCCCAGAGCTCGACGGCGTGTTTGCGTGCGGAGCGGGTGTTCAGTAGGATGCATCGGAGGTGGTTGAGGTACTTCTTGGCGGGCGCCTCGGTGGCTCTGAGGCTGGTGTAGCTGCAGTTCCGGCAGGTGAAGGGACCATGGGTGCGTTTCGGGGCGGCCTTGAAGCAGTTGTGCGTCCGTCCGGGGTTGAGAGCGTGGAGTGTGGTGGCATCGTATCGGCGTCGGTCCTCAAGGCTGGAGCGGGGGCGCACGGCCCAGGGGTTCTGGCGCTGTGCGCGGTCCAGGCGCGGACGGGCGCAGACGGGCTTGCCTTAGGCGCGGCCGCGCAGCGGCCGCCATATATGGGGAGGTGGGAGGGAGGAGCAGCTGGGAGGCGGGAGGCAGGGGCAGCGAATGGGCAGTCAGGGGGGCGGGGCCGCAGGGGACGCAGCGGCGGGAGTCGAGAGGCAACAAGGGGTACAGAAAGCAAAACTGGACACAGAAAATGGGGGCAACGAGGGGTACAAAAAGCAAAACTGGACACAGAAAATGGGGGCAACGAGGGGGAACAGAAGGCAAAACTGAACACAGAGAAGGGGGCAGCGAGGGGGAACAGAAGGCAAAACTGGACACAGAGAAATGGGGCAGCGAGGGGGAACAGAAAGCAAACCTGGACACAGAAAATGGGGGCAACGAGGGGTACAAAAAGCAAAACTGGACACAGAAAATGGGGGCAACGAGGGGGAACAGAAGGCAAAACTGGACACAGAGAAAGGGGGCAGCGAGGGGGAACAGAAGGCAAAACTGGACACAGAGAAGGGGGCAGCGAGGGGGAACAGAAGGCAAAACTGGACACAGAGAAAGGGGGCAGCGAGGGGGAACAGAAGGCAAAACTGGACACAGAGAAAGGGTGCAGCGAGGGGGAACAGAAGGCAAAACTGGACACAGAGAAAGGGGGCAGCGAGGGGGAACAGAAGGCAAAACTGGACACAGAGAAGGGGGCAGCGAGGGGGAACAGAAGGTAAACGGGCACCGAGGCAACAATCAGAGGGGCGAGCTTATCAGCAGCAGCAGCGGGCAGGACAACACAGGCGGAGCTGTGTGGCGGGGGAGCGACCTACCTGGCAAGGTCAAGGGTCGCTCTCCTCACCGCGCAGCGGCCGCCATATATGGGGAGGTGGGAGGGAGGAGCAGCTGGGAGGCGGGAGGCAGGGGCAGCGAATGGGCAGTCAGGGGGGCGGGGCCGCAGGGGACGCAGCGGCGGGAGTCGAGAGGCAACGAGGGGTACAGAAAGCAAAACTGGACACAGAAAATGGGGGCAACGAGGGGTACAAAAAGCAAAACTGGACAAAGAAAATGGGGGCAGCGAGGGGTACAAAAAGCAAAATTGGACACAGAAAATGGGGGCAACGAGGGGGAACAGAAGGCAAAACTGGACACAGAGAAGGGGGCAACGAGGGGTACAAAAGCAAAACTGGACACAGAAAATGGGGGTAACGAGGGGGAACAGAAGGCAAAACTGGACACAGAGAAGGGGGCAGCGAGGGGGAAAAGAAGGCAAAACTGGACACAGAGAAAGGGGACTCCAAATCTTTCCATTGTTCAAAGTGGTCCCTCCCCTCCAAGTCTGTTCCTCCCAAACTTTAAGTCCCAGTAGATTAGCGCCAGGACACCCCAGGGTAACCGTGCGCTCTATAAGTGCGATTAACATAACATAACTTAACATAACATTAACATCCACCATCATAAGTGCTCTAAGAGATCGAGAGCATGTAAGGGTGCTGCACTCTTTCGAGAACCAGTCCAGCACTGGTTTCCAAATGATACTAAGGATTTCTCTCTCCCACGCAGAATGTTAGTGATCTTTTGCATGCCTGGTATTGTGAAAGATGTTTGTGCATTTATGCATTTGTGCAATATTAACAACGTGCAAAATGTGGTTATGCACTCGATTTCTCATGTACACACTGATATAGTACTATTGTCTTGAAACAAATATCCTATGGTGTGTAAAAGTACGTTTTCCTGACTCTTGTTGACTAGACTTCAATTTGGGCCTAGCAGCCATGTTGTCCAAAATGGATGTCATCCTTGTCGACCCACTGACCTGTCACTGTAATTACATTTCAAGGTCCTTCTATTAGCTCACTGCACCCTATTCATACATTCATAATAGTTTGTTCATGTATCAAGTTTGCTCCACTATCTCCGGATGACTTTAGCATAGAGGGGTCAAAAAATTATTCATATTCAAGTAGTGGAATACTGCTTAGGTACTACGGCAATAAGATGTTTTATGAGATTGTGCTCTGATTTGCTATAGATGTATGAATTTCGATAATACCAACATGAATCTGCAGGTCTGTTAATTTCATATGTGAAAATAATGTATACAAACTCTTGATCCTGTTTTACTAGGGATGCTGTCTGTTTCCCTCCCAATTTTGCTGCTTATTTGGGATTTAGAATATTTTTGATTTTACATTTCTCTGTAATATTCTAATTGCTGATTGCCTTCATTGCAATTAATCTGTATTACACTTTTGAATTTTTGTTATAAATCTTTAAACTATTCTGCTGATCCAGAACTCATTTATTGAGTGGGCCCTTTTACTTAATTGACTGTATTTTCTGATTTTTGATGTGTTGGGAAGTGAATCCCTCGGGGATCCATTGCCTTATGAAACCGAGGTTTAGCATCGTCTCCAATTCATCGAAACTGTGGGCTTCCTTTTTAGGTAAATTTCGGGGTGTCAAAATTGTGAGGACCCCCGCGCACACAGTATATATCATATTTTTGCATGCCATTTGCTACCAATTGTCCCGACCTAGCCAAAATCAATTGTTTCACACCCTGTAACAATAGATTGATCAATGTAGGCCTTTCTTCTGACTCCTTCCTACCTCCGACATTCGCAAAGAAAACACTAACTGAGATCATTGGTAGATGCACCTGTGATGGACATGATGGTGGCAACCAAAGGATTTGAGTTATTGTGTCCACCTGGTGACAGCCCATCCAGCTGTGTTCAGTTCCCGATGGGTGTATCATGTGCATTCCTTTTGGCATCCAGTGGAACTGGAGTAGGATCTCGGCTGCTGTGTTCCTGCTCTGTTCATGTGAAATGCCCTTATAAATATTTTGGAGTAGCTTGTCCTACTGTGACTCCACAAAGGACTGACCAACCTCCTCTTCCAATTTGTGTTGGTAAACCCCTTCCCTAACGTGTTGCCTTTCTGTAGCATTTTATATTTCCTAGATATGGGACCCACTGTCCACCTGTCTAAGAAACTTTTCAACCTGCATCAGCGGGCAATTGGCTACTGCTCTGTGACGATTCATGACCCAGTGTTGCACCTGTGTAAGGTGAAACTGTTTGTCTTCTTAAAACACAATTTCTCTCTTTGTTTATCTAAAAGGGATTATCATCCTCTTTTACATATTTCCCAGTTTGTTGCACTCATCAAAAAACATCCCTTTCAATACCTGGACCAAACTCGAAGTTTCCCAGGATGGATGCATATGGAGATGTGAGAAGTTGGCCTGGTATATGATGTGGGCACCTTGCACCAGTCCAAACAACCCTTATGGTGATTTAAGAGGTCAAAGATAACCTTAGAAAGGGGGCGCTAGAGGGCGCACGGCAAAATGGCCGCACTGCTGTGAGGCTCTGCCCGGCCGAGCTGAAATCTGCCCATCATCTGCTGCCTTACGGGTCAAATTGGCCCACAAATCACGGGAGTGCTTCCTGGAACCCAGGCGACAACATATGGCGAGGTTGCTGGACCCGTGGCGCTGCTGAACACGCGCTGGTGGCGACTCCAGGTGTGGACGCTGTTGGGAAATAGGCCTCGCTGGGCCGTTGCGCTGTGCAGCCAACTTGCGGCACGTTGCCTCCTGTGTCTAGCGACGCCCGGTGCCGGACACTGCTGAGGCGGCGGACCTCCCCTGGGGACGCCGGGAGATTAGCGAAGGAGCTGTGCGGTGGTGGAGCGGAGGAGTGCTCGACTGTGGGGCCCGACGCTGCGGAGGCTGGCCGGTTGCGGTGAGTGGGGTGCGCGGCTGGGCCTGGGCTCCAGCTGCGTAGGTGGGTGCGGGCCCGGGCCTCGGCTGCGGCCTGCAAGCTGTGGCCGGCGCGGGGCGCAGGGGGTCTCGGCTGTTTCTGTAGCGGAGGAGCCGCGGGCGAGATCGCTGTCTGCTTGCTGCCGCCTGCGCATTGGGCTGCGCTGATTACCGGCCTTCCTGGGAGTCTGCGGCGGATACATCACTGGCTAAGTGTGAGATCTTGGAGCCCAGTCACCACTCCCTCTTGACTTACTTGGCAGGCTAGTGCTGGAAGGGTCCCCTATACTGGCTGAGATTTGAGGCCCGGTAAATGACGCTGCAGCCTTCCTAACCCCCTACTGTGCCTATGTTCTGCGGCGTCAGCAGCGCTGCCTTAATTACTTAGGGCTGGCTGCCGCGTAGTGGTGGCACACCGTTGGGGGCTACACCTCGATCGCAGGTTGGGCTGCACTGGCCTTGATACCCTCTGTGGGGGGTGCACTGGTGTAACATGGGGAAAACGGATAAGTCGCAGCCACGCCTGATTTTTGACCTGCGCAAGCCCACAAAAACTCCACAGAAGGCAGCCTCTGATTCGGAGGCGGATGCGCAAGCGGACGGCCCTCCCACGCTGGAAACCACGTTGCTAGCCATGCAACGCTCTCTACAAGCCATCGAGGGCACGATGGCCTCGGTCAACCACCGCCTTGTCCACGTGTCCTCCCAGTTGGAGAAACAAAATGCGCGCATGGGGGAGGTGGAGCAGAGGGTGTCGGACACTGAGGATGGCTTGAGCACTGTGGCAGAGAAGGCGCTGAACATGGAAAAAGTATTAGCCCTAATTCAAGCCAAAAATGAGGAGCTGGAAGCGCGATCGAGGCGCAGTAATATTCGTATTACTTGGCTGCCGGAGTCCACAAATGTGGGGAAGATGGAGACGTATGTTGAGGGCGTGGTTTCGGAGATCTTTGGGGCGGAACACCTTTCCAGAATGTTTATTGTAGAGCGAGCCCACCGCTCACTGGCTGCCCGACCGGCCCCGGGGGCTCCGCCCCGCCCCATTATTGCCAGGATCCTCAATTACAGGGACCGGGACACTATCTTAAGGCTGGCCAGAGAGAAGGGTCCGATAGTACATCAGGGCAACGCTCTCTCCTTTTTCCCTGACTTTACGGTGGCAGTACAAGCGGCCCGCCGTGAATTTGGCTCCGTCAAAAAGCTCTTACAGGCAGATGCGGTCCCGTACGCCATGCTTTATCCTGGCCCGTCTCCGCATTGGCGGGGATGGTAACTGTAAGATTTTTTCGTCTCCCAAAGCCGCGATGGAGCACGCCAAGCAACTGAAGCGACGGAGACAAGAGTCTGGTACTGCCCCTGAGGAGGAGTAGGAACAGCGCGCTTTGAACACTCTCTCGAACTGGCACATTTACTAGGTTTCTTAGATTGTATTCTGTATGCTGGGTGCCCAACTATATTGGAAACTGCTGATTGTATGTAACATGTGTCATTATGCCTCAATGCTGGCTATGTTTTTCTCTCCCTGCGCTGCTGTCTTAGAAGTTCTCCTCTCCCTAGGTTCTAATGATATCTTGGACTCTACGTTACTGGTTTCGTGAGGGAGTCCCCCTGATATTGGCACTACTTTGTTGCAACTCTTAAGGACTTGTTTGATGTATGTCCCTATGGGGTGTTTGCTAAAGCTGGGGCCGCTGCGCTCGTCTACATCTGTGCCCGCAGACATGGGCAAATTCCTGTATTGGCATCTAGTAGACCTGCTCGGCCACCTCCCTTTCTGTTGGAGGTTAGTAGCACTCAGTGCCCCCCGCTAATGGGTGCACCCCAAAGTTGCGCTTTGCTTGTTGGGATTGGGGGGGTGGAAGGGCTGGGCTTTGGGATGGCTTTGGCGTGTTGGGGAAGCTAAAGTGGGCGGGGGTGGAGGTGTTCGGCGTTGGGTAGGCAGAATGCTGTGGTTCACTGCTCGGACTGTTAATGTGTGGGTAGGCACTTGCTTTTGGTTCTTCTTGATGTTGATTTTCCATTTTCATGTTTCCGATGTCCCACTATGGCCGGCTGGCCACAATGACTTCTGTACTTAAATTCCTTACCTGGAAGGTTCATGGCTTGAACACGCCTAAAAAGATCAGATCAGTGTTTACATATTTAGATTTTGTGGGTGTGCAAATTGCCCTTTTGCAGGAGACACATCTAACCCGGGATTCAGCTGGCAAGATAGGTGCACGCTGGTCGTGTGTGAAGGTTGCCTCCTCCTTCTCTAGCTACTCTAGGGGTGTGCTTATCCTGGTAAGAAGGGGTGTGCCCTTTACTATGATCAAATCTGAGATGGATGACTGCGGGCGAGTGGCGATGGTGCATGGGCGCTTGGGTGGTGAGAGTGTATTGATAGTGAATGTCTATGGTCCGAATGTGGATGACCCCTCATTTTATTCTGATGTGTGGCGGAGAATATCGCAGTTCCCCCCGGCCGCAATTGTGTGGGAGTGGGATTTTAATCTGTGCCTGGATGCAGCAATGGATAGGGAGGGTAGTGGTGTGTTGCGGCCCAAACTTGCGACTGACATGCTGTTGGGTCTGTTGGATACGGGTCAACTAAATGATATTTGGCGCTCCCGGCATCCAGCTGGCCGGGAGAGCACTTTTGCTTCCGCGGTCCACGGTTCCTGGTCCCGCATTGATTTTTGGCTAGTCTCGGAGCAGGTCTGCAATTGGACGACGGCGGTGTCGCATGAGACACGTACTCTGTCTGACCATTCCCCTGTACTTCTTGAACTGAAGCTCCCTGCCTACCAGAGACCACCCTTTGCATGGAGGCTCCAACCTTCAGAGCTAAAGGACCCTGTTTTTCACCAGACCGTCGCTGAGGCAATTAAAAATTATTTTCGGGAAAATGAGGGATCTGTTGACAGCGCGGGCATGCTCTGGGAAGCTTTTAAAGTTACTATAAGGGGATCTTGTATTGGGGCCCAATCCGGTATCCTGCGAGACATTCGACGTAGAATACGGAAGTTGGCATCTGACATCTCTCAGCGGGAGCGCAAATTCGATGTCCGATCCTTCTACAGCTAAACTTGCGGCTATGAGGGAGCTTATTTGGGAGCATAATGATGCGGTGGATCAGGAGCTGTCACATTGCTCCAGACGCAGGATAGCGCGATACTACGGGGAGGGTGGCCTTCCTGGCCGCTCGCTCGCACAGAAGATATCGGAACCGCGCAGTCAAGATAATATTGCTGAATTGCTTGATGAAAATGGGATTGCCTGCCATTCGACGGTGGAGCTTTGCGACACCGTATTACGGTTCTATACAAGTCTCTATGCCACTAGAGAGTCTCCATCCGCAGCGGAGATAGATGCCTACCTTGACGATGTAGCACTTGGATGGTTATCCCATGCACATCGGGAGTACCTCATACAACCATTTGGAGTGGAGGATGTCAAGGAGGCCATTATGTCCTTACCAACCTGTAAAGCTGCAGGACCCGATGGGCTGCCTGGCGAATTTTATAAAGCCTACGCATCGGACTTGGCCCCTCGGCTCCTAGCTGTGTATGCAGAGGCCTATGAAAATGGGGCATTGCCGCATTCCCTCCGGGAGGCTCTGCTTGTCACCCTACTGAAACCAGATAAGCCCCCGAATCAGTGCGGGTCATACCGACCTCTATCCATCATTAATATTGACGCAAAGATTCTCGCCAAAATGATAGCTACCAGGTTGCAACCTCTAGTCCCTCTGTTGGTGTTACCTGATCAGTCTGGCTTCGTCACTGAGCGCTCCACGACACACAACTTGCGTACGCTATTCGCCACGCTGCACTATTTTGAACCTGATTTCCAGGCAGTGGCTGTGTTGCTCGACGCAGCAAAAGCCTTTGACTCTCTGCAGTGGCCCTTTATGTTTGCTGTGCTGGGTAGGATGGGCTTCCCCTCCTTCTTTCTGCAATGGCTTAAGGTGCTATACAGCGGTCCGGTGGCTCGCGTTCGGGTCAATGGGTGGGTGTCCACACTGTTTAGTATTGAACGGGGTACGAGACAGGGTTGCCCTCTGTCCCCTATGCTTTTCTCTCTGGCCCTAGAGCCCCTCGCCTGCAAGCTGCGTCAGAAACACGCCACGGCGGCTCTGCGGTTTAGGCTGCGGCCTTTAATTGTCTCCCTGTACGCAGATGATATGCTGCTTTATGTCTGTGAGCCTGCTACGCACCTGTCCGTGCTGCTACGAGAGTATGTACAATTTGAAAGATTTTCTGGCCTGGGGATTAACTGGTCAAAATCTGTAGTGTTTCCACTAACTGCGCAAACAACTGAGGTGGAGGTGGACTTCCCGTTGACTTGGACATCTGACCCTGTCAAATATCTTGGAGTTTGGGTGCACAGGGATCCGGCTGTGGTTGTCTCTGAGAACTATGGTCGCATGGTTTCACGTATATCTGAACAGGCTGCGCGATGGGCACATTTACCTCTATCGCTAGCGGATAGGCTTGCCGTCGTGAAGATGGTCTTTCTACCTAAACTGTTGTACTTCTTCGTTAACATCCCTATCAAATTGAATGTTGCGCTGTTCCATACGCTGCAGTCAGCGCTCTTAATGTTTGTGTGGGGTGGTAAGAAGCCCCGGTGCCGGTGGGATCTGCTGGTGCTGCCATTTGACCGTGGTGGCTTTGAGGCCCCTGACTTTCGCCTTTACTATTTATGTGCGCAAGCGCAATTCGCACATTATTGGCACTTTCCCCAGCGCTTTCAGCCTCATGTGGCGATTGAGTTGGATGCTGTTTTTCCTCTTCCGGTGCAGGCGGTTGCTCTTTCTGGTGGAGCAGGTGGCCCACGAAATGAGATCAACCCCACGCAGTGCACGGCGTGGGCGTGGCGAATGCTTGCGCTACGGGTTCGACTTTCCTATTTGTATGCCCCACTAGTACCAATAGCTTCACATCCTGATATCTCGGCGGCACGCGAGGCGACTGCCAGGAGAGAACTTGCAGCAGCGGGCATCTCCAGACTGGGTGACTTATACACTGGCGGTCAATTTAAAAATTTACGGGAGGCGCAGAACGGTGCAGATCGCCCTTTTATGTTTAATTTTACATATGTCCGGGTCCGACAAGCTATCCGCGCTGCGTACCCGAACTATCCTGCCGAACCCACCACTCTGCGGGCGTTACAGGTGATGCGCTCGGGGGCGTCCCGGAGGGGTCTAATTACCAAGCTCTACAACGCCTCGCTGCATGAGCGGGAGCAGGAGGATTCCCCCTCTTATGTGCGTTGGCAAGCGATGTTGGGCACCCCTATTGCACCGGAGGCTTGGAGGGAGTGCTGTCAGCTCACAGGCCGTCTCACAGCTAATTGTAACCTCAGAATTATTCATTTTAATTTCTTGCATCAGGTATATTACTCCCCCTTACAACTACACAAATATGGTTTAAGAGAGACTGCTAACTGTGTGAGATGTGGAGCTCCTGATGAGGACTTTCTTCACGTAGCCTGGGTGTGCCCCGGTGTGCTTGCGTTCTGGACTGCAGTGACGACCATGCTTACGGATGTTGTGTCGGAGCCTGTGTGCTGTACTCCTGAGATGTGCTTGCTGAGCCACGTCAAACCTCTTAAGCCCTGCAACAGGCGTATAGTTGCAATTTCTACCCTTTTTGCAAAAAGGGCAGTCGCGCAGTGCTGGGGAGCCAAGGTAGTACCCACTGTTAAAAAATGGCTTCGAGACTTACTGTACTGCAGGGACCAGCTTCGGATATATGAAGAAGAGCTGCCTGAGTCATCCCGCCCCAAGGACTTTTGGGCCCCCCTTACAGTATATCTGATGTCCCACTCTAATCTGTTATGAGCGTTTGGCATTCCTGGGAACTGGGTTCATTAGCTGGCATGGCAATTGCTGTTCCCTTACGGGACATTGATATAGGTGTGTTCATGTTTTCTGGCCCATAGATGTGGACTGTATATGAGAACCTTTATCTGTTTTGCTTCCCACCTTACATGTGATGCTCTTTCGCATTGTCCGAAGTGTTCTGGAATTATGATATTGCTCTGCCTGGGAGGGATGGGGCGGGGGGAGCGTTTGTGGGAGTTAATGTAACCTTCCTGATTTCATCAATTTGCATACTTGCCTGTGTATCTCGATTTGAATCTGTGCACTAAAATCAATAAACAAAATAAAAAAGATAACCTTAGAAAGCTATCCAACTGGTGGCTGTGGAGAGCAGCCTTCAGGCTTAGTCTTGAAGGAATGTTAAGCAGCTTGTTTTACCAGAATGCAATCTTATTGTATTTGTTAAATGAAAGGAGAACCACACAGTAGTTATAAAAAATATGTATTTATTAATATAACACACTCTAAATAGGTCACAGTATCTGCTACATGCAGATAAACACAAAGCACACAATACTGTAGCATAGAAACAATCGTAAGTAGCACTAATACACAGTGGGCTCCAGGGGGAGACCAAACCATATACTAAAATTGTGGTATAAGAGCCACGACTCGAGTCAAGACAGTGTATAGAGGTTGTAGAATCGCTGGGACCCCAAGGAACCACCCAAGGTGAGTAAGGAGGGACCCCACGGAGGACGGGTGCAGTGTGAGAACACGACCGCGTGCTACGTACAATTCAATGGGACAGTCGCGGTTGCAGTTTTAAAGTTTAAGGACCCTTCCCAGTGGATTACGAGGAAGCCCTTTGGATCATACATAGGAGGTTGGAGAGCCACCCCACCCGTGGATACCGTAGTACCAGAGTTACCTATCCCAGGGAAGCCGGGTGCATAGGGCTGAAGTGGTGTCGGAAACCGCCGTCCATCTCAATGGAGGACTTCAAGGAAAAGCCACTGCAGGAAAGAAGAAAAGTGTCCGTTGGAATCCAAAGGGGGATTCTTGTCGAAGAGTACCTGAAAGCAGAGGGGACAGAGTCTGGGTCACTCAGGAGTGACCAGGGGTTCGGTAGACTGATGCCCACCGATGTCGGGTGATTCAGGTGCGTTGATGGAGACCTTGACTCTACAGCTGCAGGGACCAGGAGATGTTGAGGACAACCAGGAAGGATGTCGAGTATTGAGGGGTCGGTGTCCGGCGGTAGCACCAACAAGCCTTGGCAGCGGCAACCCACGAAGAAGGTCAAGGAAGGTTACGATCTGGCCCAGCAAAGACCAGGAGACTCACCACAGCAAGGGGAGTCAGGGCAGGCCTGGAGCAATCAGGGGAGCCCAAGAAAAGCAGTGTTGACCCTCAAGAGGACCCACAGGCCGGAGACACAGTAGTCGCGAGGGGACCTTGAGCAGATTTACAAACCAACAGGCCACGGAGCCCTCAGTGTGAGGAGGCCAATGTTCTTTGGTGAAAATGTGCCCAGAGGTTGGGGCTATTCGTAACCCAATGCACTTGTTCAGAAAACACCAACAAACATATGCACTTGCAAAAGTACGTGGTGCACAGGTGTTCGGGTTATGCAGTCCCCACAAGGGATACTGGCCTCAGACTTGGTTAGAGGGCAGCTCAACCTCATGGAATGTATGAACCTACCTCCTGTGTTTCTGGAGCCTTCGGAGTCCGCAGGAGCTCAGGATCAGCAGACCGGTCAGTTGCGTTATGGTGCCTGTGAATGCAGGGGAGTGACTCCTTCACCCCAAAGGAGATAACTTCAGTTGTCCTTGATGCCCCACAGGTCCTGCATGGAGCCTGTATGGTGCACGGGCACAGACGATGATTTGGACGGAGAGGGAGACTAAGTCGGGCCCAGTCGAAGTCCAGCGAAGTCCAGAGTGTCCAGACAGTCAAAGATCAGTGGTTTCTTGTTCAGAATCTTGTCCACATCGAATCTAGGGTCCTATAGCCAGGTAAGCCCTTTTGTACCCACGGGAGAGTGTTGGACAGATTCAGGGGACACTCCCAGAGGAGGGTCAGAACAGTGGGGAGGTTACTCCCATGTCCTTTGTCCAGTTTCGCACCAGAGCAGGAGCCAGCGGCTCCCAGGACTGGTTTGAACTGGACTATGCACAGGGACACCAAATGTGCCCCTCATGCAGACTTTTGGTCGCTGGCAAGCGCACCCACCCAGGCCTAATACACTAAATCCTGTCTGGGAAGTGGTCACACCTCCCTGTGACAGGATGCCTATTGTTCTGCCTTCCCCTGCTCGAGCTTGGCTCAGCAGCAGGAGAGCAGAAATGTGTCTCTTGTCGGCAGCAACCCTTTTAGGCTGCCCGCGACTAGAACGCTGGTACTGGGAACACCAGGGACCTCACAAAGCTCGTTTCTGAGGGGTGGAATCATACCTCCCACACCGGTTACCAGTGTGGGGTATGATTCCACAATGTTTGATACCAAACTCGAAAGGGTTACTTTCAGCTGTTTTAGAGTTGTTCATCAAGCGGTCACATAATGCCACTCTATATGTCGTAAATGGCTGCAGCACTAACAACCCGGGAGAATGGACTCCGTAGGCTGCAGGGGTGTCCTGCTCATGCAGGGGCACCCTCTCACTTAGAACCAAGCACCCAGCCTTCAGGCTTGTCATGGCCTGCTATAGGGGTGACTTATAGGTTTTGAGTGTAGTGACCCTTAGATATAGTAAACATATATCTTAAGTAATTGGTGCATGCACCAACTTACACAGGCTGCATTGGCAGGCCTGTAGATCCATTTTGCATGGCCTCTCATGGGTGGCATTAAAGATGCTTCAGCCCATCGGAGGCCTCTGGGATACACATGCCCTGGGTACAGGTGTACCATATACTATGGACTGACAATCTGGAGAGTACCTAAGTACATGACATAACATTTTAGGGAGAAAGCAGATAGACTCGGGTCCTGATTAGCAGGATCCCAGTCAGACTAGTCAAAAACAGCGTAACATCAAGCAAAAAGTGGCGGTAACCATAAGAAGCAGATCCTACTTTCCTACAGGAGTTATGAAACTTGTTAGGCCCTGTCTAATCCCTATCCTATTCAACACTCTGTGTGACAATTGTTATCAGAGACCTGATCATATTGAAGAGTCTCATCTTTGTGGGTAACCAAGGGACTGCCCTGCTACTAAATGGTCCAAGAAGCACCAAGTCTTCTTGGTCTACACTTTAGACAATTCTATACTGTAGCAAAGATGTCTCACCTGGTCGTATTATAATAAGTAAGGCATGCCCAGCCCTTCTTTGGCCTAGTCCTTGTAGCGATGCTCATCTTCCTTTTTCCCCTCGATAAAGTCAGAGCAAATGGGCTGCAGGTGGACTGTGCATCGGTGCTCTAACCATATGGACATGTGTGGAACAGGAAGAAAATTTGCAGCAGAGTCATAATTTTTACCAGGCTATCCTCCCAGGTCAGAACATGGCCTGGCTCTGTCATTTTTGTAAATCATTCCTAATCGACTGAGCCAACTGGGGAAAGTTAGCTGAGATCAACTTTGGTATAGCTGATGTTAGAGGGGATGAAGTGGGCCATCTAAATGGGATATGCTGTGTTAGTCAAATTAGTTCCTCAGTTGAGATATAAAGGTTAGGGCCTCCAGCTTACATATGTTCAATCTGAAACTGGATACAAAGTAGAAATGGTCCAGTTTCCTCAGTGAGGGCTTAAGCGAGTTCACAGGACCACCACGCTAGATGTGTATATCATCTGCAAACAAGTGGACATCAACTCATTTATCTCTAGCTATATCCCGGTGATGTTTCTGTTTTACCGAATTATTTGAGCCAGCGGCTACTACTAAAGTGCAAACAGCAGCGGAGACAATGCACATGCCTACCTAGTTATGTGGCTGATTTGTATGTTCTCTGTGTTCCTGCCATTGACTCATACTATAGTCGAGAGGGAGATATAGCCCGCCATGACAAAACACAAAAAACCTAGATCCAGGCCTCTCTCCTGCATGGTCAATGTCAAAAAATTAAATCTGATAGAGATTTCTAGCTGCAGATTCCTTACCATTGAATTTTCCTGGCATCAGGCTGGATCTGGAAACTTTTGCTGAGCAATACCCCTTGCGCACGACGTTGGGTAGCTCTGTTCGGCTCCACATGACGTCATTGGCGTCGTTAGCATCGGTTATGACGTTGCGGTGCCTATATAGGCGCCACCCAGGCACGCGGACGTCAGTTCTTCTCTTTCCGCAGCAGCAGCCGCTGCAGGTAAGAGCGGTGGGACCAGGTGAGGGGGGATTTCTAGAGACAACCACAAGGGAAAATTAAATAAATAATTAATTTTCCCTCGTGGTCGTCTCTCGAAATCTCCCCTCACCTGGCCCCACCGCCCCCAGCTCTTACCTGCAGTGGCCACGGCTGCGCTCCAGTTAAGCGCCGATCCAGGAAAAGCTACCCCTCTGCCGCTTTTTAGCAGGTTTTTTCTCAACTTTTGTCGACATTTTTGGATTCCGACTTCGTGTGTGAGGGAAGTTTTCGAGGAAGACAGGTTTCAAGCCATGCTGGACTTGTTCCCGCATGATGTAGGTCACCGATCCCCACCGCGTATGTCTGTGGTGTCTCGAGCCCGACCACGATACGAAGTCATGTTTGGACTGTCAGGCTCTGAAGACCTTGAGGGAGCAGGCGATGAAGTTACTCGCTGCCCGGCAGTCACCACCATCAAGCGAGACTCTGAGGAGGTCATGGTCCCGATCGAAGAAGAGGAGGTCATGGGACCGCTCACGGAGCCCTAAGTCCTCTTCCTCCCATTCGAGGTCCTCGGGACACTCGGGGAAGAGGCATACGAAGAAGAAGAAGAAGAAGTCCAAGTGGACTTCTTCTTCACCTCAGCTGGCGTCTGTCGTCGAGAGAGGTAAGGAGCACCGACGCTCTAGGCATGGTTCCACGGAGCCTGAGCCAGTCAACTTCACGTCTCCCACCCTTCCCAGGAGCCGGAGCGACTCCCGCTCAGATATAAGAGTTTTACGAGGCCATGTTCCGCGTATTTGAGTGGAAGACCCTGCTGATGAGCCTTCAGTCGGAAGGGACCCCATTGGGTTCCACACTGTAGGCTCCGGCCACGACGCCGGTGGTGCCCCAGGGATCCGATTCGACACCGGTCGTGCCAACGCGACCTTCCCCGATGTCGAATCCGAAGTTGGTCCCTACAACGTCACTGATGCCCGTCGCTTGCGCAAGCCCCATCCTCATCCCTGATGATACTGAGCAGGAACGGCGTCGATCGACGCCGATTGCGACGTCGACAGAACCCAGAGGTGCTATGTTGTCGCCTGAGCACTTGGAGGATGTACTAGGCTCAGGAGAGGATTGGGAGGGGTCTGGGGACCCTCTTGAAACCCAGGAAGGCTCTGAGGAGAATTGGGACTGGTATGGGGAACTTGGGGAGGACAGTGGACTGGATACTTCTCCAGATACTGGCATGCTCTCTCCACCAACAGTGGCTATGGAGGAGGGGCATCCTATACCATGGTGGTTAAGAGGGCAGCTGAGGTCCTTGGACTGGAGCAGCCCTCGGTGCAGGTCAGGACTAATCTCCTGACTGAGGTGCTTCAACCTGGGGCTTCCGCTTTCAAACCCTTGTTGCCCTTTAAGGAGGCAATTACGGACGTCCTTCTGGGAACATGGTCCAAACCTGGCACAGGGGCTCCTGTGAATAGGACGATTGCACGCGGCCATCGCCCAGCACCGGGCGACCCTAAGTTTCTCAGCTAACATCCCACCCCAGCGAGTCTGGTGGTGCAGGCTTCTACGTCCCAAGGTGCATTCCCTTTCCCCCCTCCAGATAGGGAATCCAAGAGGTTGGATGCATTTAGGAAGAAGTTGTTTTCTTCTTCCAGCCTGGCATTGCGGTCGGTGAATATCGCATGCTGTTTGGGCCGATTCTCCTATTCCCTTTGGGAGACGGTTGCCCAAGTGCTTCCACAAGTCTTGGAGGAGGCCCGGGCTGTGCCCTCCCAAGCTGTCAAGGATGGGAGAGATGCAGCAAAATTCACTATACGGTGTGGCCTAGATATGACCGATTCGTTGGGTAGGTCGATTTCAACGACGATGGCCTTGAGGCGCCATGCCTGGCTTCGTACAACTGGCTTCTCAGGCGATGTCCAAGCCAATTTGATGGACATGCCCTTTGATGGAACCTGCCTTTTTGGGGGAAAGGCAGACTCAGCCCTGGTCAGGTTCAAGGACTCTCGAGCTACGGCCAGATCCTTGGGCCTCTCCTCCACCCCCGTGGCCAGTCTTCCTTTTGCCCCTCTGATGGCAACACAAGGGGTTTCCAGCCACGTCAACCCTATACTAGCCACTGTCCTGCACAGACTGCCCAAGCCGTGCGAGGTCGTGGTGCATTCCCAGCTCGGAATGGAGGCCAGAAGTCATCAGCCACCCTGCCCCCAGCAGCCACAGCCTCCAAGCACTCCTAGGCTGATTCTGCAGGACCACACTACTCCAGTTGGTGGGAGAATTCGTCATCATCTCCCCCACTGGAGATCCATAACATTGGACAAGTGGGTCTTGCAGATTGTCCAGGAGGACTATTCTCTGCCTTTCCTTTCCTCCTCTTATTCTGCCAAATCAGGAACAGCTGACCGAGGATCATTTAAAGTTGCTCCAAGGGGAGGATACGGCTCTCTTGAGCAAGGGAGCTATAGAAAGGGTCCCGGTTTCAAAAGTAGGTAGCGGCTGTTATTCCCGCTACTTTCTGATTCCGAAGAAGAACAAGGGGCTACGGCCCATTTTAGATCTTTGGACCATCAATCTCTTCCTCAAAAAGGAAACATTTAAAATGCTTACTCTGACTCAGGTTTTGTCTGCCATAGACCAGGAAGACTGGATGGTTGCGTTGGACCTACTGGATGCGTATTTTCACATTCCAACTCTGCCGGGCAAAAGGCGTTACCTGTGGTTCAAGGTAGGCCACGAGTACTTTCAGTTTGCTGTGCTCCCTTTCGGCCTTACCAGTGCCCCTCGGATGTTCACCAAGGTGATGGCAGTGATCACAGCTCATCTGTGCAGGTTAGGGGTGTCAGTCTTCCCCTACCTCGACGACTGGCTGTTGAAGGCGTCCTCGCCCCAGGCAGTTGTCTCCCACCTTCAGACTGTGGCGAGCCTTCTCCATTCGCTGGGGTTCTCTATAAACGTGCCAAAGTCACACCTGACTCCTTCTCAGACGCCCACTTTCATCTGAGCTGTTCTGGACACAGTGCAGTTTCAGGCTTATCCTCCCGAGCAGCGAGTCCAGGATATTCAGGCTATGATTCCGATATTTTAGCCTCTTTCCTGGATTTCGGTGAGACTGACTCTGAGGCTGTTGGACCTCATGGCCTCCTGCATCCTGTAGGTAAGACACGCCAGATGGCGTCTACGGGCTCTGCAGTGGGACTTGAAGTTCCAATGGGCACAGCGTCGGAGAAATCTCACCGCCGTGGTTCAGATCTGGGAAGGAACTGCAGAAGATCTGCAGTGGTGGTTAACGAACCGCGATTGGGTCAACGGCAGACCTGTCTTTCTTCCCCAACCAGATATCACAGTTCTGACAGATGCGTCACTTCTGGAACGGGCGACCATCTGGGAGAGGTGGAGATCAGGGGTTACTGGTCTCCAGCGGAGTCGGGGCTCCGAGCAATTCGGTTGGCACTGAAAGCATTTCTTCTCTTTGTCAAGGTGAAGTTAGTGAAGGTGTTCACAGACAACACCACCGCCATGTGGTACTGCAACAAACAGGGTGGGGTGGGGTCGTGGACCCTTTGTAGAGAGGCTCTTCGTCTCTGGACATGGCTGAAACAGCAGGGCATAACCCTGTTGGTTCAACACCTGGCAGGTTCTCTGAATGCCAGGAAGGACGAACTCAGTCGTCGATGCCTAGCGGATCACGAGTGGCGTCTCTAATCGGAGGTGGCGCAAGGTCTCTTTCAGCAATGGGGAGAACCTTGGTTAGATTTGTTCGCCTCTGAAGAGAATGCACAGTTTCCAAGGCGGCTATTGCTCAGCGACGCCTTTCATCGTGAGTGGAGCTCAGGTCTGTTGTACGCCTTTCCGCCCATACCACTCATGCCCAGGGTTCTGAAGAAGATCAGGAACGACCGGACCCAAGTCATTCTTGTGGCTCCGGACTGGGCGAGGAGAGTCTGTTATCCAGAGCTTCTGAGAATGAGTATCGATCCTCCGATCAGGCTGCCTCTTCGGGAGGATTTTTTGTCGCAGCAGCAGGGGAGGGTTCTCCACCCGAACCTGTCAACTCTGCGCCTCCATGCGTGGAGATTGAGCGGCGGCAGTTGATAGCTTTTGACCGTCCTCCTGAAGTCTGTAACGTTATTCTGGCGGCCAGGTGGCCCTCCACTAAGATGGTATACGCCTGCTGTTGGCATAAATTTGTGTTAGACTGTACAGAAAGGTCTATTGACCCTCTTCCTGCTTCTCTTTCTGCTGTCCTTTTATTCATTCTAACCCTTGCCCAGCAGGGCTCTGCTTTGGGAACTCTCTAGGGTTACCTTTCTGCTCTGTCTGCTTTTTTGCGGCTGGCAGATCAGCCATCTCTCTTCAAGTCTCCAATTGTAAATAGATTTCTAAAAGGGCTGGCTCACTCATTTCCACCTACGCACTTTGTCATGCCACAGTGGGACCTTAATTTGGTCCTTACCTATATAATGTGTGCTTCTTTTGAGCCTTTGCACAATTTTCGCCTCTGGCTGTTGTCCATCAAAACAGCCTTCTTGGTGGCGATCACATCTGCCTGGAGGGTGAGTGAGTTGCAGGTGTTATCTTGTACGCCTCCTTACCTTATGTCCTTTCCGGACAAGGTGGTGCTTCGCACCAGAGCTTCATTTTCGCCAAATGTTGTGACCCCATTCCATCTGGGTGAATCCATCACGCTGCCCAGCTTCTTAGCTCCCCCGCATCCCTCTAAGGAAGAGGAGCATCTCCACCGACTGGACCCAAAAAGAGCGTTGTCATTCTACCTTGACCGCACAAAAGAGTTCCGGGTGGATGGCCAACTCTTTGTGGGGTACGTGGGAGCAAAGAAGAGAAATGTCAAAAAATGTAATTAAGACTGTCATTTCCTTTTCAGCGTTCAATGAAAGAATAAGTACTTCTGCGTGTTTCTTAAGTGGTATATGCAACCTGCCTCCTGGGTATAATTCTGCTTGATGGGATGTAATAATTGTGGCATAAACCCTATAAAACCTTGTTGTTAGGACATTGGCAAAGACATTCACATCAATATTTAAGAGAGAAAAGGGTCACTACGACTCACACTGCTCTGGATCTTTGCTTGGCTTCAGAAGGACTGAGATCCTTGCCTCAGCCATTGAAGGAATGACATTTCTCATTTCAACAAAGTTATTAAACATTTTAGTCATAAAACTTGACATCCCTGGCCACATCGCTTTGTAGAAAGGCAGGGGCATCTGGACTTGTCACTTTCTGAGGCTAGAGGAATTTAGGCACTTTAATCACCTCTTTTTGAGTGATGGGGTGCTTTAGGTCTTCCTGAGCTAAATCTGATATCCAGCGCTGCCTTTGTCAGATAGCCATATTCATCATGAACCTTGATGTATAGCTGCTGCTAATAAGTATGAAAAGCTCTGAGCCTGTCCACCTCACCACAACTTAGATGCAATATTTTTATTCATATGCTGTCCAATCTCTGCTTCTATAACTATTCAAGAATGTTGTCTTTCTTCTATTTCAGCACTATTGGTCTATTTCACATTTGATCATATGATCCTCTATACACATGTATAAATTGTTCAGTTTGCTGTTACCTGGGTGATACCCTTGCCCAGACTATTGTGAAAGGTTCTATATTTGGTCTTTTTTATTTTAAGACAAACCATATGTTTTAGTAAAGTGACTAGCATTGTGAATACACATAATACATCCTTCTCTTAAATCTGAGAAGAACAATATGATCTTTCATTCAAACGTCATCTCCCCTGTGTTTGAAACATCCTCTAAACGTACTTCCTTTCTAACTTTCAAGTTTTGTGTCCTTTAGGGAGGCAGATGTTGGTGCATTTTTCCCTCATTACCCTGTAGAAGAGAGCCTATTCTTAACGTTAGTGCATATCATCTCTGCTTCATCCTCGTTCTTCCCCTTTAATTTATAGAAGGGATTTTTTTTTTCAAATCCTCATTAGATGTCTGCCTAGCAACCAAATTCTTTCAATATTTTCATTTTTCGATATTTTGAATTGTTTTTTTATTTTTATTACTTGGTATCTCATCTGCCTTTTTAAACTTGCCCATGTAGTTATGCTTATCAATCTCTTTTGGATTATACTGCAGCCGGATCTCTTTTAAATGTTTTTTTGTAAC
Organism: Calotriton arnoldi; assembly: GCA_963921515.1. NCBI lineage: Eukaryota > Metazoa > Chordata > Amphibia > Caudata > Salamandridae > Calotriton > Calotriton arnoldi. The sequence continues at coordinate 24,645 of CAWUFW010017647.1, read as the reverse complement.
ATTTCCCGCTTTTATAACCACCTTTATGTACACTGAAGTGTTTTGCTGTTTATTTTGTTTTTGCAATTTTATATAGCATGGACATGGCCCGAAGGCATCAGAGCACTTTACAACAATTGAATGATGCAACGGCTACTGTTGTTTTCCACGATCTCTTAGTTCCTTGCTGCTCAGCCTGTGTGAGTGTGATGCAATAAAATGTTTATGAGTGCATGGTTTGGATGAGTGGTCAGCTGGAATGAGTGGGGCTGAGCAGCAGGATGCTTTTCCCGGTGGGGCTGTATCATCTTTCCTGTAACTGAATAAACCTACATATTGGACTGATTACCTACTAGGACCTTACTTCGTTTCCAAAAGTGGCGACGATTGGAAAAGAAGAACCACGTGTGAAAAGCCAAGAAATTGCATAAGAAACTAAAAGAAGATTGTTGGGGTTTGAAGAGAAGCCTGAGCAACGCCTTGGATGCCCCACCGGTGTCTATTACAACCGACGGCCTACAGAATAGAAGTATTGGGCGTTCAACCTGTATGATTTAAAGACTGTCAGCTTACAGAATTTATGTTTGACATATGTGGCTGGAAGACAAACAGCCTACATAATTGAAGTGTTGGACGTTGGTTATTTGTGCCTTGAAGTCTCAGAAGCCTGCTGTCATCTGATGTTTGGAAAGTCATTTGCAAGTGTGTTATCGTGTTTCAAGTAAACTGGCAGCATTTATTTTAATGATCAACCTACAGCCTTCAATTGGAAGTGCATTTGAATGTTTTCACCTGCTTTGACCAGCTTTGATGCAGCTCACAACAATTAGCTTTGAAAATATTGAATTCGGAATGAGACCGTTTGAGCTATTGTACAGTCTGATTGAACTGTGCTGTTGTCAGACTTGTGAAAATAACCTGCTTCTATGTAGGCGGTGAGCAGTTGGCAGTGTGGTTATTCAGCAGTGCATCTGAGGAGGGGAGCCAGTAAACCAGTAACTTAGGCCATGCTGAAAGACGTTTGTGTACATTAAAGTTTGTCTGCCCAGAGTACGAGAGACATTGTCTACCTTTAAAAATTTGAAGAATGCACTCACAGGTCCTTCAACAGCAACGTCGCAACTACAAGATCCTGTTGTGACATGGGAAGCGGCCATTCTGGTAGCAGCACTGTGGGAGCAAAGGCCTTGCTGCGTGATTCTATTACAGGACCGGAGGCTTCGTATTATGCTTCTCTTTCTATTTATTGCCACTCACAGCAGCCAATGAAAAACTTGTATTTATGTAAATAAACTACATTTCCCATGCTGCTCATGGTATACATCACATCCTGTAGAGCCCCATAAGAGCCACCATTACCGGAACTCGTCCTCTTTCTTTGCTGCTCACGCAGACAGTTAAGTGTGATACCTGTGCTTATGCATACTACTAATTGTATTGACCACAAAATGTGTTTATTAGGCTAATGCCGCTTGATGTTGATTGCGCGTATTTGTAGCGCTGGGGTTTGGGCTTTGTATCCCTACAATTATTGGGGCATTCTGTTGCCATCACCACGCGAGGCTCGCGCTTGGTTCTACGGCGGCCGCGGCACTCCCGCTGTCATCGGGAAGTGGCGCACCCATGCCGGTGGTTCCCTCGCAGGTAGAGCATCTTTGAATTTCCCGCTTCGCGGGACAATACGCACTACGAGCGCTGTGCTCACCTTCCCCCTGACATTGTGGTACCGCACCGTCTTCGGCGGTGAGTTCAAATTTAGTTATCTTGGGCGCGGAGGCTTCCCTCATCGGCCGAGTGCACCAGGAGCCTTTCACTTTCGTTGGTCTCGACGTGCGTAGCCCAATTGGGCTATTTTGGTAGGATTTGGGCTACGCACGTCGCTACTGCCCGTTTTCTCTCGTTTTTCTTTCGTTTTTCGCCGCATTCACCCTGCACATCCCCACTGAGCAACATCCTACGCCTGGCAGGCTGAAATAACGATCTGGGCCTGGAGGGAGCACACCTCCTGCATACTAATATTGCTCTGTTGGCTCCAATTACGCCCTGGGGGCTGCAACAATTTTTGCTACAGCTTTGCTGAGGAGCCAGGTACCCCTTCTTTTTCATCCACTTCTGTGCTGGGGGTTGGCTCCCCCCTTACTCCTCTACTATATATTTTGCTGTATCAGCAATTACATTACAGATTTTACCCCACAATGGAGGAGTGGGTCCACTATCAAGAGGATGATACCCTATATGAAGAGGAAGTGCAAAATCCTTCCTTGGAAGACAACATTGTTGAGGCCCTGGACGCCTCGGTCCAGGAGTCAGTCAACAAGGCCCTGGAAAAAGCAGTTCCGGGAACTGTGCAGCAGGCGCTAGCTTCTGCTCTAAAACCAATCACCAAACAGCTTGAAAAGTTTGCGAAACGTCATGGTTTCACTGCACCGGTAAGCACTCCCACTGACGACCCTCAGCCTAAACCCTGGCCTCACTCTGCCTCGTATTCTTCGCTCCCTCAACCTGAAACCGGGAAAAACAAGGCTCCAAACACCGACACAGACACAGATACCACTGGTACTGACACCCTAGACGAGTCTCCCCTTAAGAAAAGATCGAAGAAATCTAAGAATATGGAAACACCTCAGGCTATTTCCACCCCCTTCACATTTAACCCAACGGATATAATCCACCCCAGGTCGTCGGATTGGTTGCCCGCTCCTCAGGTTGCAGCATACTTGCACGAAAACCTTCGCAAAAGCTTTGACAAGGAGGTGCGAAACAGGCTCCGGTCAGAGTGTCCTCGCCCGGATATTTCAGACAAGGTAGCTGAAACTCCGGATATAGACTCCAGCCTTTTGACCTTCCTACAGAAGTTCGCAAAGGACCCCAAGAAGGGTATCGATCGTGCCTGGCGTGGGTGCCAGGACAAGCTCTTAGATGTTGTTGGCCCACTGGCAAAAATCCTAGAGATGGCTTTAGAGGCGCAGGAATCTGGGACTGCAGCAGATCCCCACGTCCTAGCAGGCTGGACACAACGAGCTATATGCCTTTTGGGTAATGCTAACTGCGCCATCTCTACAGAGAGACGCAAATCTATCCTCATGCGCATGGACTCCAATCTCACGGAACTAGCCGCAGCAGAACCTGGTCCTCTGGCGGACGGGAACCTGTTCGGGGACCGTTTCGTCAAGGATGTAGCCAAATATGTGGGCACCTTCACAACTCTGGATAAGGCGCAGTCAGGCATAAAAAGAGTTTTTCAGGCTGGTGTTTTCAACAGGGCCGGACGAGGCCGAGGACGCTCGTTTGGCCGACAGTTCTCCCAAGGTCCTCAGAGAGGAGACTTCGGTCGAGGCAGGGGAGAGTGGGACTCCACCCGTGGCGGAACTTTTTACCCCACCAGGCAACGCTTCAACAAAAGGCGTTTCAACAGAGGATCCTACCGTGGAGGCTTCCAAAACACTGAGGGCCCGATTCTGATGCGGGTTGGAAAAGCTTCCCGACCGAGGGCCTGATTCTGATGCGGTTAGGAAGGCCTCCTAACGGCATTTGCTCCTTCCAAATCGGATCGGGAACGTGTCTTCCCAACCGAGGGCCCAATTCTGATGCGGTTAGGAACAAATGTTCCCATTGAAGTCAATGGGAGTTCAACCAAATCGTATCTGGAAGCATCCGGATGCATCCTACTCCGCCGGTTGGACTTTCCCGATCCGAGTGGGTCGGACACCATTTCCCAACCGATTCGGTCGGGAAGCTTTTCCAACCCCATCGTCCCCTTAATCTTCAGGTAAGTGCTCCGGACAATTTCATATTACCCCTGGGGGGACGTACTCAGTTTTTTTTTATCACAATTGGGTTCAACTGTCTCAGGATGCTTGGATATTGCAGACAATTCAGGGCTTTCATCTCGATTTCTTTCAGACCCAGACAGCTTTCTTTTTCCCAACTAGAGTGCGATTTTATAGATTCCGAACTCGAAGAATTGCTGCAGGAACACGCGATAGCATATTGCAACGAGGGCCCTCGCGGTTTCTGCAGCAATATTTTTCTGGTCCAGAAGAAAGGCGGAGGTTACAGGTTGGTACTCAATTTAAAAGACTTCAATCATTATCTGACCTACAAACACTTCAAGATGGAGGGCATCCATCTTTTGGCGGATCTCCTCAAACAAGGGGACTGGCTGGTCCGTCTGGACCTGAAGGACGCATATCTGTCTATTCCCATCTTTCCTCCCCATCGCCGTTTCCTACAATTTCAATGGCGGGACCGATGGTACGAATATTTGGTCCTTCCTTTCGGACTTTCCTCGGCTCCATGGTGTTTCACCAAGGTGCTGAAGCCGGTGATAGCTTATCTCAGGGAACAAGGAGTTTGCATGATAGTTTATCTAGACGACATTCTTATCATGGCGCAATCTCCAATTCTAGCAGTGCAGCAATTGCGCATGACCATTGTTACCTTACAAAACCTGGGTTTCATGATCAACGAACCCAAGTCAGTTCTGTGTCCTACACAGACGATAGATTTCCTGGGCTTTGTTATAAACTCCCAAAAGGCTCAGTTGAGTCTCCCTCGCTCCAAACTTCGGGATATCAAAAAGGAGCTATGCTCCCTGTTGTCCAAACAGATGGTCTCTCTCAGGGTGATTGCCAGGATAGTGGGCCTTCTAGCGTCCTCCATTCAAGCGATCTTTCCAGGGCCCTTACATTATCGGGCCCTTCAGAGGCTCAAGATTCAGCACCTACAGAACGGTCTCTCTTACACGGACCTAGTCCCCCTTTCCCAAGAGGTACGGGAAGAGATCCAGTGGTGGCTTGCCCACATAGAGGCATGGAACGGCAGGGAAATTTTCGGCTCTCTGCCAGATGTCATCATAGAGTCCGACGCCAGCTGTTGGGGCTGGGGGGCGCGCTGCGGAAATATTTCCACAGGAGGGCGTTGGTCCTTAGGCGAGCTGGACCTCCACATCAATTGCCTAGAACTCCTTGCAGGGTCTTTCGCAATTCGGACTCTGTCACCCAAACAAGTCTTGTGTTGCATCCTCCTGCGGATGGACAACATCTCGGCGGTTCAATACATCAACAAATTGGGAGGCACGAGGTTTTCCCTGTTAGTGGAAATAGCGAAGGATTTTTGGCATTATTGCCTGAGTCATCAGATCTCGGTTATAGCCGAGTACATTCCGGGCAAATCCAATGTAGTGGCAGACTGGAACTCCCGACACCTCAAGGACTACAGCGATTGGCAACTCCAACCCGATAGTGCAATGGCTACAGGCAATCTGGGGACATTGCGAAATAGACCTGTTTGCCTCCAGACTGAATCGTCAAATGACCAAGTTTTTCAGCTGGAGACCAGATCCGTTGGCTCTGGATGCCTTTTCACAGGATTGGACACCGAATCTGAATTATGCCTTTCCTCCCTTCATCCTGATTCCCCGAGTGTTCACACAAGTAATGCGCCAGAAGGCGGAAGTGATTTTGGTGACTCCCCTGTGGAAGTCGCAACCTTGGTTCCCAATATTATTGGAAGCGAGTTGCGACTTTCCCAGGAGGATTCCCTGGTCCTCGACGATGCTCCAGGGCCCTCACGGAGAGATGCACCCGATGGTAATATCGGGGCAGTTGTCCCTGTAGGCCTGGAGACTTTCCGGCAACGTTGACACTTGCCAGGATTTTCGGAACAAGCTTCAGACTTTATCAACCAAGCTTGGACCCCTTCCACCAAGAAAAGGTACTCTTCAGACTGGAAATGCTGGGTTCGTTGGTGCGTGGAACAGCACGTGGATCCCGTGGGGGCAAACTTATCCTATGTTGTACATTTTTTGTCCAAAAAGGCTTCAGAGGGTTTGGCATATCGTTCCATCAACAATTTCCGTTCCGCCATATCGGCGGGCCATTCTCAGCTTGAGGGCAAACCAATAGGGATGCATCCATTAATTTGCAAACTCTTGAAAGGTATTAGAGTAGCTAATCCGCCCAAGCCGAAGTATTCTTCCTTGTGGGATGTCTCGCTAGTTCTTTCCCTGTTCAATCAATGGCCCAGCAACGATATGTTGACAAGGAAACAACTCTCATCCAAATTGGCCATGTTGTTATGTTTGGCCGCGTGTAGACGATCATCGGATATCAAAGCTCTAGATATTACAGGTAGAGTATTTACTCCTGAAGGAGTTTCTTTTAACATCACTTCCAGAACTAAAACTATATCACGTAATGTAGAATATCATGCTTTTCCTAGCAATCCCAAGCTCTGTGTTATTCACTGCCTTAAGGCATACGAAGAATGTACCAGGTCTCTTCGGCCTGATGGTGTGGTGCAATTATTAATTGCTTTGCAGAAGCCTTACAAACCTGTCACTGCGGCTACAATAGCCAGATGGTTAAAATCTGTTATGCAAGAAGCAGGTATTGATACTCAAGTGTTTGGGGCACATTCTGTCCGGGGCGCCATGGCCTCTAAAACGTTCATGTTGGGTTCTACTGTTCAGGATATCATGCATTCTGCAGATTGGTCCTCTGAGTCAACATTTAAACAGTTTTATTATAAACCGGTGGGTGATATATACTCTGTGGTTTTTAATCAGCGTTAAACTAGCATAATACGAAGCCTCCGGTCCTGTAATAGAATAAAAAATTAGCTAGCATTCGCGCCAAGAATTTTCAATTCTATTAAGGACACGGAGGCGAGGATTATCCCTCCCGATTACATTACAGTATTGTAATTGCTACCCACCCGTTGTGTATATATTCTGGTTATGCAGAAGTTACAGGTTGTTTTGTCTCTCATTCTTTCAGGATCTGAGAAGAAGATGGATTAAGTGTAATCCTGGTTAAGAAGACGTACTTCCCAGCTGGACTGGTTCTTCCACGTTGGAGGATTGTGTTTGACTTAAGTTATTATGTTGGACTTTTATTGTTCGAAGCAAAGAAAGAGGACGAGTTCTGGTAATGGTGGTTCTTATGGGGCTCTACAGGATGTGATGTATACCATGAGCATCATGGGAAATGTAGTTTATTTACATAAATACAAGTTTTTCACTGGCTGCTGTGAGTGGCAATAAATAGAAAGAGAAGCATAATCCTCGCCTCCGTGTCCTTAATAGAATTGAAAATTCTTGGCGCGAATGCTAGCTAATTTTTTATTCTGCTGAGACATCAGAGCAGCCCTGCTGGAAGTGCATTGTGGGTGGAATCTGGCTGTGACGTTGGTGCATTTCTTTGGCACAGCACATTGGTTATTGAGGCTGCGTAATATGCTAAGTGACGTGGTGACTCTACCGCCATATTCAAGTGAAGCTCTGTATACCGAACCAATGCAATGGTGTGATCTCAGTAGGAGGAAGTGTTAATCAGCATCGCTGTATTCTAGCGACGTTCTGTATACCTAACCAATGGGGGGATGTGATCTCATTACGAAGAAGAGTTAATCAGCGACAGGTGATGGCGTGGATGTTTGGTGGACTGTCGGCTAGAGAAGTATTTGCGCATGCGCTGATCTGAGGTCAGAGGCAGACTCATACTTATGCTATTTTGACGGTGGCCTCGGTTGAGAAGTCGCTCACTGATCACATGACTGTTATTGGTAGCTACTGTCATGTTGCACTATGTGTATTTCTTATGTGATCTTATTTTACATTTCAAGAAGCGTAATGATTAATGTAATGTGATCCACGTGATTATATTTTTATGATGTGATCTTTCTTACAATCTGACGAGTGGAATAATTTATTTAATGTAATCTTTCTTGTAATTTAGGATTGGTTACATTTTACAGGACGTGCATATTCTTCCACCCTGAGTCTTGTTGTTTATTTTGTATTCTGAAGGAAGAAGATGTTGTAATCTATGATCTCTTAGTTCCTTGCTGCTCAGCCTGTGTGAGTGTGATGCAATAGAATGTTTATGAGTGCATGGTTTGGATGAGTGGTCAGTTGGAATGAGTGGGGCTGAGCAGCAGGATGCTGTTCCCGGTAGGGCTGTACCATCTTACAAGTGACTGAATAAACCTACATAATCTACACTACTGGCTACTGGACTGATTACCTACTAGGACCTTACTTCGTTTACGAAAGTTACAGCGAGCTACAGTAACACAAAGTAAACTCAGACATTTGCTTCAGCAGATGTGACTACTCAATTGTAGCAGTTGGTCAAAGGTCGTACACAGTTCATGCATTGATTAAGATGGTGGGGTCACATAACGAATGTAGTTCATATCCTGATGGAGAGAGTACTTAAGTATAGCCGAGGGTGATTAAACAAGGTGTCTGTCAAATAGGAGGAGCGTGAGCTCCTTTTTGTAGGTGATTAGGCAGGTGGTTAGGTGGAGGAAGAGAGTTCCATATTCTTGTGGCACTCCAGAGAGTGACTGTCTCATGTACCATTCTTGCCTGAAGGTGGGGGGTTCCACAAGCAGGGATTGGGCATTTCTGGAACCCCTATTTGCTCCATTGATTTTCAGTTTCTCGTTTAGCTAGGAAGGTAAAGAGGAGTGCCGCACTCTGTGGGAAATGCAGGCGGTTTTGAATTGATGCTTAAATGGGAAGCCATTGGAGGGTTAGCAGGGCTGGGGAAATGTTGTCAAATTTCTTGAGACCTAAAACAAAGCTCCCTGCTGCATGTAGTGTGCTCCCAGTGGCCCTAAGTGAAATTTGTGAATGCCTGAGAGAAAGGAAAATCCGTAATCCAGTCTGGAGAGAAGAAGAGATTGCACCAATGTTTTGAGGTCTTGTTCCGGGATCAATTGTTTGATGCCCCAAAGCTGCCTAAATTGGTGTTGTGCTCTTTTGGCCATGGCTGCGAGGTGGCTGTGAAGATTGAGATGTTTGTCAAGGGTGATACCAAGTGTTCTAGCACTCTGGACAATGGCAAGGCAGCCATCCAGGGCGGGAAAGTTAGCAATCCATCCTGCACTGGGGTTTTTGCTCTCAGAGGTGAAATCAAAAGAAATTCTGTTTTAGTTGGGTTGAGTTTTACATGGTGGTTAGACATCCAGTTCTGAATCTTTCGGAGCGTGATTGAAAGGAGGGCAATGTCTTCAGAGGATGAGATTTTCATGTATATTTGAGTGTCGCCAGCGTAGAGGTGGAAGAGAATCCCAGAGTTTCTGAGAATCACACATAGTAGTTCTAGGTAGAGGTTAAAGAGGGTTGGGGAGAGGATCGAGCCTTGAGGGAACCCCTTGATGTAGGCTGACAGGTCTCTGGAACGAGTTGCCCATTTTCACAATTTTGGAATGGTTGGTTAGCTAGTTGAGGATTGTGTCTCCACATCCCATGTGTTGTTCAATAGTGCGAAGGAGGTCCAGATGGTTGACAGTATCGAATGCAGCAGACAAGTCCAGGAGGACCAGGAGGCAGGAGTAACCGGAGTTGAAGATTATAAGGGAGACCATATGGGGAGAAGGTGTGTGGCAAGAGATTTGCTAATAGAACTTGGAATGGCATCTTGAAGGTGGTAGGAGGGTTTTACTTTGGAGATTGTTTGCTCTAGGTCCCGTTCGGTAATTGGGGAGAAACATGACCATGAATGCAGAGCCTTGCATGGTAGAATCTCTGTTACTGGGGAGACGCTAGTGGGTAGCGAGATATGGATGTCTCTACATTTTTAATCAAAGAAATCCACAAAGTTGTTGCAGCGGGCCACTGATGACTTAGGAGCTGAGGTAGTGGAGGGGTTTATAGTCTGTGTGAGAACCTCAAACAGGGGCTTTAGTGTTCTTTGCAGAATTCACGAGTGCTCTGATACAGCTCTGAGTGTTCAGTCTTTATATTGTTTTGCGCGCTTGGCGCACCTTATTCATACTCAGATGAGAGCGTGCTAGTCCCCATTTTTTCTGATAAGCTTTCTTTGTAAAGTTCTTTTGAGAACCAAGGACTAGAGGGTTTTGGTCTGGATAATTTGCTCTTCACTGGTGCACATTTGTCGATGAGGGATTCCATGCACAAGGTGTATTTGTCTGTGGCCTCATTAATATCAAGGTGAGGTGTAATCAAAATTAGTGTAGGAAGAGCCATAATGGCCATGGCTTCTGTGTCAAGGTTGGATGTGTCCCTGAACCTTATTCTGTCTTTCTTGGGTTGCCCGGATGTTTTGTTATAAGAGCCAGATAGGGAGAATGGGATCTGCTTGTGGTCGAACCAGTTAGCTGGAATGGGATCGTATGACTGTAGGTTGGGGGAATTGGAGATTATCAGGTCCAGAATGGCGCCTTTCTGGTGTGTGGGTTTATGGCAGTGCTGTTGGAGATTATTGTCTTCGAGAAAGGAGATAAAAATGTCCACATAGCTCTTTCCCTCGTTTCCCCAGTGGATGTTGCAGTCACCAAGGAAGACAGTGTTGTCTGAGCTGATAAGTTGAGAGGTGAAGAGATCTATACATTCCTCGATTAAGTTGTTTTGACCTGGGGTAAATCACATTCAGTCTGATGTTGGAGGCAGAGGATGTGGGCATTTCCAATGAAATGCATTCGAAATACTGAAAAGGAGTCACTGGGAGGGTCCTGCATCTCAGGGAGTTACTGGGTATGAGTGCAAGACCTCCATCTTGTTTATCTTCCCGGTCTTGACTCAAAATGGAGTAATTGGTAGGAAGTAGGTCTAGAGCGTGGTTAGATGAGTCGTTGAGCCACTTTTCAGTAAAAATCTGGATATCAAGGTTATGGCCAGGATCGAGTCCGATATCTCTAGACAGTGTTTGACTGAAGACTGGCAATTGCATGAGTTTGTCTTTCTGTCTTGGCTGTTCAGGGAGGAAAGTTGGGATGTGTATCAAGTTAAGGGGGGATGATCATACATCGAGACGGTGTCTGTGAGTTTGACTGCAGTCTGAGATGATGGTGGAAATTGGGCGGCCCACTGCAAGAAGAGAGGAGGAGGAGGGGGTAGTGGAAATTGAAGCTGAGTAACTTTCTAGGAGACAGGATAGGTCTGAGTTGTCTAAGGGAGATCGTGTTCATTTGGGTAGATGGCTGTCTCTCTGTATACTGGAAGATTTGGGGGGGGAGGGTCAGCGGGGATGATGAGGGGAGCAGCAACGATAGGACAGAAAGATGCTTAGAATGGATAGAGCCAATGAGAGGATGTCGATTCTTCGAGAGAGGTGTTAGAGTGAGGAAAGGAGCTTGTTGACCGGAGGCCAATTATGTTTCTCAATTATGGTTCGGAGAGATGTGGGTTGTTAGTATTTGGTGTTGGGAGAAGTTAAGGCAGTGGGTGATAAAGGAGGGGAGGCTTATCGGCTGACTGTTTGGCAGAGAAGAGGGTGGAGGACGCAACCGGAGGAGGTAGAAATGGTTTGTGGGAGGTTGGAGATGAATGGTGCGGAGATTGCCTGTGGGGGGGTGTTCAAGGTCTGGTGTTGGCGGTGAGCAATGGGTTGAGGGGGGCATATCTGATTGCAGGAGAGTCCAGGAAAAGAGGGGTTGTCTGGGTGGACCATAGGGGAGGAAAGTGAGTGAGGGGTTTTAGAGATGAATAGAGAAAGGGGACATGGAGGATCACTGGAGGGCTAGAAGGTGATATAAAGTTGATTGTTGCCAGGCTTGTGTCGTTAGCTTGGAACATGATTTTCCCGTTGTTGCCCATTAGGCCAAAGGGGAAAAATATTTGAGTGTGCATCCAAAGGGTATGTTAGAGAGAGAGTTAGATGGAAGATAATTGATAAGGACCTGATCCATAGGTCAGTGCTTTGTGTGAAGAGGGGGAGGTTGGTTTTGAGGGCGCCTTTGCGTAGGCAATGGAATTGGTCTGCGAAGAGAGTTTCCGGGTAGTCTCTCTAGGTCCTATGTTTTAGGTTTTTCATTGCATGTTTGGAAAGATTCGGGGGTATTTGATCTTGAAAGCAATGGTGGCAAACATGGAGAGATGTGATAGGTGGAGGCTGGGGGCAACGGGCATCGCCGTCATGTTGGAGACTGGTACCGGACGGGAAGTAATATATCTGTTCAGAATTACTGTTCCTTAACACTGGCATTGACACATCCACCAGATCTCATAAAGAGAAAATGTCACTTTTGAAGTACTAAATATGCTAGGACTTGCTTTACCATTTCAAAGAGGTGGCAGTTGAAATGAAAACTCTCTTTTTGATATTGCTTATTGAGCATGGACAAAATTAGCCCCACTCTTACTTTAGCTTTTCATCAAGTATAAATTTGCAAGTGATGGTCAGCCGAACAGAGTTGTGGAGTGTGCTGTCACCTTTTTTTGCTTGAAACTCTGATGATGATATTTTCTTAGACCAAGCCCTTTCAAATGGTAGATATTCAATGTTCATGCTCATAATTTCTTAGATGTTAATTTTATATGCACTATTTTCTTGCTAATTTTGGGTGATTTAGGTCTTAAATTTAATTTGTTTCTTTCTTTTGTAACACAGTGATTGCAAAGGGCCTTAATATAGCACATCCAGCCTGTAATGACACTTTGCAACCAGCATTTTATGTCCTCTGTGTACCTTGGCTCTCAGCCGCATTCCATCAAAAGTCCCTGCTTTCCGCTAACTGCTCCATGAATATGGACACAAGCTTAAGAGTCTTTCTTTAATGTTTAGCCCAAGAGATTCTAAACACTGTAAAGGTCAGCAAGATGAAGTTGTTGTTCTCCAGGTTTTAGCACAGTGCATGCTATGCACAGAAGAAACAGTGTGTGGAAAACCGAGACACCCCTCTGCAGCTGAGGAACTGGCAAAGGCTTGTTATGAAAAGATGGACCGATCAAAATCTTCTATCACTATGTATACAACTGTTTTGTTATCTAGCCTTACAGGTTTGGAATTCTGATAGACAGGTAGACGATCCAAATCATTTGTAATGAAAATAAGTCATATCACTGAGAATTTTGTTCTCTAGATTTGTATGTCTTTCACTGTCCACTCTCAACACAAATATGACAAAATCTTTCTTTTCAGAATTGTTTATAAACCCTCTGATTCAACTGTTCTGAATACACTCATGGATTGGAAATAAAAAAGAATATGTTCATATGATTCTGAATTTTAACCTGAATCCCACATTAGGAATTACTATTTACAGTTATAGTTTCATTGCTACCTGAACTGATGCAGTAGTAAATACTTGTGAATATAATTTTTAATGTGTTCTAACCTGTGAAGTACTGAGGTAACGATGTTTAATTTTGACAGTTTACCTATGCCTAATATATCGAAATGTATGTGGTTTGGGCTAATTTGTATTTGGAAATATTTTCCCCACCTATGTCCAAGATTTAATGACCGATGTAGCATTTTTTTCTTTTTTTATCATTTATCTCATGTTAATGATTTCTTCTATGTCTATGGTAAATGTAGGTATAGTTGAACAAAATATTGACATGATAATAACATGACCTCGCTGTGTGAAGGTAGCACACGTTCACAAAGGACACCATTTGAACTACTACATATAAACATATTTTAAAAACGAGCTCTGGTGTAGTACCATCACTTTCTTTCATGTAATATTTAGTTATAATCTATTTGATATTAATTAACTGCTAAGGCTTTTCATTTCCAGTGTCTTATTTGTAATATTAATGCAGGTGTAATTTAAATGTATGGCTTCAGAAATGATTTGCCCTTGACAGGACCTCAAATCACTGTGCCAGAAGTGGCTGAAATATACAAAAACAAACATCACACCATGATACCCGGCTCTCTCTACTGACTCCCTAGCTGTAAGACATCTAAGTAATGAATGCCTACTTTGATTATTGAATAAATAACCTCATCTCTTGCTGACCATAAGAAGCGGTGGGGAATGGAAGGAGTCCTCTTTCTCTTAGTCCTCTGGAGCACCATAGGAAGTGGAGCTTGTACCTTACCTACCTTCCTCCCTCTCTGTCTGCCATCTACCTACACCTGTGCACTGTTTTAACATTTTGAAAATCATAAAAAATATTATTTATATCTTTTCAGAAACTATTGGCCTTGTTACAATGGCCGACGGACCGCCACTGACAGGCTGTCGGTGGCGGTCCCTCGGCGATCGTAATAGGGATCTCCGTCTGCCATATTGTGATGGCTTCTGGACGGTGACCGGTGGTCTTTATCTGACCGACTGTCGAACCTCCCTGTAGTCCCAGAATGGGGGTGGTGCCTCTCAGGCACCGCCGTAGGGATTTCAATATCCCTTTCTGCCGGTCGTTCTGCGGTGGCGAAACTGGAGCAAAACGGCAGGCGGAAATGGATTTAGGGGCCCGTAGCCGGCACCCCTATCCCCCTGGGCCAGGGACATAGGCCATGGTGCCCCCCTCCATATCCCTACACCATGTGGTAGGCACCGCATGGTACCAGCCACGTAGTGCAGGGATATGTGAGGGGTGTCTGTTTTGTCTTGCGGCAGGTGCTGCAGAGTGCCGCAATACAAAACATGGGCAATGCGACTGCCACGGTGGTGGTCGCATCCTAATGTGCCCTGTGAGACAGACGCCTTGTAGGCAGGCGGTCCCAAATACGATTGGATGGCGGACAGAAGAAAGTCTGTCCGCCATCCTAATGACCCCCTATGTTGTGAATTTTCTTTTAGGAAAAATTCCTTCTTGGGTTTGAACTGTGGAATATTGCAGACTTGCTTGAATGAACTGCTTTCCTTAACTTTATATTTCTTCCACAGTATATTCCATCAAGATTTCCTTTTAAAATCAATTCTTTCAACTATAAATTTGGGAGACTGAAATCATTTACATGCCTCAGCAGGGCAAAGACAAGAGATATCATACATTTCATAATATGTTTTAAAAAATGTCCTTGAACTCAGAGCAACTAATCCCAGAAGAGCCTTCCCTTTTCCCACAATGGCTTCTAAATTGATGTCAAACACCAGCAAATGGCACTATTCTCAATATGTAAGAGGAATACAAAGTATTATGAGTGAAAGCGGACAAAGAAATAGTTAAACATTTGCATTTCAAATCATTATTTGTAAAATGTCTCTACCATACTTTTTTGCTACTTAAGTATATTTCGCTCCCCCGCCCCCACCCATCGTTGGTGTTTTCCTCATGCAGGTCCGAGAAATTAATTTTTTTTAATGAAAGAACCCATAAAAAGTATTCGTTTTCAGATTTGTTTTGCTGGGTGCTCAATTCAGTTATGGGGACATAGGCCTTGAATCTAAAAACAGCATGTTAAAAAGAATTTGTAGACGTTAGGGCTAGTCAACCACCAAAGAGTAAAACCAGTCGTATTAATATGCTTTAGGAAATGTGTAAATAATGATTTTAAATAATTAATTTGGATAGAGGATATTTCATTATTTGCTGATCATTCTGAAAACCCAGGTGGACTTTACTATGTTGTGGGTCGAAGAGTCCAGCCCTAATTTGTCTGAGAAATGTTTAACTTTCAACCCATAATATTAGCTGTTTATTTATTCAAGATGCGTTGTAGAGTGCAGCATGCTGTCGAAGATGCCCCTGAACTCCTTAATGAGGATGTTTGTTATTTAACTCGAAGTGCTACTTGTCTGTACTAGGACAAGAGATGTAAATGCAGAAAAATACAGATAGGCAGCGGGACGAATTCATAATCTCTGCGGCTCTCACGGTGTGCCTTATCAAACATGGCCATTGGACTTCCAGACTTCTGTGTTCCTGCATTTCTTCATTTACGGATGCTGCTTCTGCACAATGGATGCCACAGTTATTATCCTTAGTTGTCATGAATGCTAGGTGCTTTTAATATGGGGCTTCCTTTAAGGACCAGATAAGGCAATGCCACAGTGATGCTACAGGAGTTGATGGAGGCGTCCAAGCTGAAGGCACATATGCACCACCAGAAGAAGGAGAATGGTTGGGTTCCAGGTGATCTTACAAGCACCGGATGTGACAGAGGCATCAGAGTCACCAGAGGTGGCAGTGACCCAAGGGTCACCAGGGCTGCTGGAGCCCCCAGAGCTGCCATTGACACCAGAGCCACTGGAGCTGCCATTGAAACTAGAGCCAACAGTGCTACCAATGAGATCAGGGCTGCCAGTGGCACCAGAACCACTGGAGCTGCCATTGAAACTAGAGCCAACAGTGCTGCCAATGAGTTCAGGGCTGCCAGTGGACCCAGAACCACTAGAGCTGCTGCATCTGTTAATGCAAGGTAAAACATTGTCATATGTAGTAACCAAAGATTTTACAGATAACATATGAAAGAAGACATTTGAAATTATCATCACAAATAAGTAACCATACTTATAATGATCATAAACATGGACCTAATGTGCAATCAGACCTCCCTTGAACAGAATATATATGTTTGAACTGGGACAAATTCCAGGCAGAACAGGCAAAGTTTGCTACAATTATAGACTACATTGATTTACATACAAAAAGAAAACAACAGTTACAAATGGACGATGCATTTGGAAAAAATCAATATTTATTTGTGATTGCAATCATTTGAACTTTGAGCCATGCTAGTGGCATTGCCATACTATGTTATATGCTATATATGGAGCACATCAACATCTACTGGCTTCTTGGTGCATCTCAGCGGCAGATTCCTGATTCACTAATTTAGTAGATGCTATGTCTGGAGAGCTTCGTGGATCTCAAGGTGATTTTCTGCATATCAAGGTAGACATAGGAAGGAATTCAACGCAGCAGGGTTGTGATCAGTTCCTGTACCGCCTCCTTTTCCTTCAACTCTTTTAGCCACTAGAGCTGCTACATGTAGCTGAAGGTTCTGTTAATACAAGGGAAATACATGGAAGTGATTGTAGTTTTTCTTTTTAACATAAAGAATAATAAAAACTGACATCATCAAGGTGTTGAAGTACTGAAAGGTTGTACAGAGATCTAGTCCTTTCACTGCAGAGGAAGCTTGAGGTGTCCTGAGAACATGCGCAGTTTGGCCTCCTTCTCTTTCAGTGAATGTTACAACTTTCCAAAAGCAAAGGTGAGTGGGTGGCAGACTCACCTGCTCTTTCTGGTTCCCACTGGAAAATCTGGAATGAGTGCAAGTTGCCCTCAGCCACAAGGGGTTTGTGGCACGAACTTGTCTAGGCATTACCAGATTTACCTGGAGGAAGTTGCACAGGAAAATAGTGTGGAAATGGTGAGACACTGGTCAATAAACCTTATGTTATTGTCTGTATTAAAGGGGAAAACTTGGATGTGAAAAGCGCCTGGGGGAATGCTGTGACTCTGCGGTATTTCTTTCGGGTGTTTTACCAGCCCGTTGTCTCGCGAGACTCTGAATGAATCCGCGTGCAGAGAGGCGTACTTAGATAGTCTGCCACGGAGAACACCTGAGCCCTGATAATAAAAGTCCTTGCAAGCAATAGGAAGGGCTTAAACTCGATGTGCAGACTAATAGAGAAGCACTGCATTTCTTGCAGTTCAGAGGGAATGTGATCAACTTAACTTGTTCCAGTGAGGAAACCAGTGACCACATTTTGAAACCTCTTAATTTACCCTCAATCTGCCCGTACTCCACAACATCCAGAGTATGCAACCTGTGGGTTGACTGATTTGACTCTAAAACAGTTGCACACTGTATTGAAAACATTGATACCATGAGACTCAGACAACCAGACAGTAACACAACGCATTTCTAAAGCCACGGCAGTGTGTACCCATGATGCAGGGGCAGATCATCCAATTATTATCTTTCTTCTCTCTAAGATGTCACATCAACCTAGCAAACACAACAGGGCAGAAGTTAAGCCTATTCCCAAAAAGCACTACAACAATACAACTCAAGAAGATATCAACTATAGATAGCATAGAGGAAGAACATACCTACAAAACACTTTAAATGCAGAGACCTTTGTGGCTAACCTATACCAAAGATATATCTCTTGAAGGAGCATTACCCCCACCTAGCAATACTTACCTGTTAACCGACTCACTGTAAATAACCAGTATCATTCTCTTGGGCTCCTGCCCATTGTGTAAAGCTCTGTTGCTTCCCATCAAGGTTCAGACTATACACACATATCAAGGCATTACTAATATCCTTGATAATCTGCCTGTCTCAAATCAAGAAAACCAAACAAGTGGACGAACTGGCCAAAGATAAGCATTCAACAGTCTGGAATGCTGTTAGAAAGTCATCCTTTTGCCCTGTTCATCCCCATTTATTTTCTAAAGGATACTGATGTTCACTGACTCTGACTGTACCCTGGGCTCTGCTAACCAGGCCCAGGGCCAGTGCTATGTGTGAAAATGTATACGTAAAAGTGTCCACTTACAATTGGCAATGACAGACCCTAGTAAATAATAGGGCCAGGGGGTGAAAAGTACTTATAAGCCCCTAGTATATAATAGGGCATGGAAGTTTAGAGGCCTAGCAGATTTTCTGTACTTGCATGTGTGCGCTGCTGTATGCATGCTGTCCTTTTAAAGGCAGTCCTGCCTTGCAGCCTGTCTTTAAAAGAAAATTCTCACAATTGGTATTGACACAACCTATAAGTCCCTAATATGCAATGGGGCATGGAATTTTAGAGACCCAGCAGATTTCCTGCACTTGCATGTGTGCAATGCTGAGTGTCTGCTGTCATTTTAAAGGCAGTCTGGCTTTGCAGACTGTCTTTAAATGTAAAGAGTGTTCAAATTCGGCTTTGGTGATATAGGAACTTAAAAAGTGATAATCTACCTTATTTTTATATATTAGTTACTCCCAGGGTCTCCCCTAGGTGTCCCAGTGGTGGGGGGTCCTGTAACTATAAGCAGGGGCATATAGAAGATGTTTTATAAGCCGTAGTGAGGGAAAAATTACAAATGTCCTTTTTCCCCATTGTAGATACTTAGCATTATTTTATTTAGCTATAACTATTGCTAGGGAAGGTGTAAAATATCGTTCAAGGACTTAAAAGATTGGTGCTGAATTTATCATAACTAGCTCATAAGAGAAGTTATGGAACTTTCTCTTCTGTAAGTCAAAATCCAGCTTTCTAGTGGTCTCTGCTGATTGGTCAGCTTGAACAGGTTTAGCAAGGCTGGTTTGATTAGGTGATAGGTGGCCTGGCAGGAGCAGAGTTTATCTGATGGAGGAGCTCTGATGCTGAGGAGAATGGGTCCTGCAGAAGCGTCTGGGCAAATCACACTGAGCTCAAAGAGAGAGCAGATTAGTAAGGAATGTAAGGTGTACCTACCTCTACATCCTGTGCCCCAGCCAGATGACAGGTTTAGAACAGGAATTTACAGAGGTTAGCGGGAGGAGAGCTAATGGAAATGAGGCACACTGTGGGTTGGTTTAGCCAGCTCTTACTCCTCAGGACAGAAATCATACCATGTTGGCTTTTTTAAGTGCAGTGCTTTGTGGGACAAGAAGATGCCACACTTTGGAGGAAGTCTTCATTCTTTTGGGTGGCACACAACATCTCAATGGACAGAGGTGCCCCCTGCTTGACACCACAGAACACTGAATAAATATCTAGGAGCTGCATAGTCTCTCAGATCTGCTGCCTGAAACTACAAGGAAAAGAAGGACTGCCCTACTGGAATCTGGATCTGCGCCCAAAGGCCTTCACTCTGAATGAATGTGCCTGCAGCACAATCTGGTACTACAGCCCTGGGGACTGTGCCTTGCATCAAGAAGGATTAAGGAGTGCACTCCCCACAAGGTAACAGAGCCCACCTGCATCATCTGCACCGAGTCCCTATCCTGGAGTGCATCCAGTGGACTTTTAAGGATTTGGACAGCGGCATTGTGTGAATTGTGGTCCAGACCTTCCGGAGTCCATCTAGGATATTCCATACCTTTGGATTGATGTTTTGGACACTTTGACCCTACAAGAAGACCTTCAGGAAACATCTCCTGAAGTTAGGAGAACTTTTGAGAAAAAGCTACATAAGGTGACCGACCCGACCGTGAGAGTCAAGCCGACTACCTTCAACTGTGACCTGGCAAGGATTTCAGGTTTGTCCGGCTGAAACCTCTAGACTTACAGGATTTGACGGGGGCCTCACGGAAAGTTAAGCTGGTGAACCCTCTCCGAAACCGGCCTGCTGTGGAGGCTCTAGTGCCGTCGGAAGAAAAAGCTCCAGAAAAGTTTCTAAGTGTGAAGGTAAAATTTGGACCAGGGCCTCCCGCTTAGTGTATCTGACCAGGATTCCATCACGGTCAGCCTGAGACCTTTACTGGACCCTATACCGTGTTAGTTGACTTATTATTAGTTGTAGATGCATACTTACCCCTACCAATAACCCACTTTCCAACAAATGCCAATGAAGCAAACCACAAATCACAACCTGATGAGGACAAGCCACCCTGCCAGAGACGTAGGAGGAGCCACCACTAAGCCATCAAATATACCAAAAAGAGCTTTAAATCCAAGCAAATTGACAAGAAAGAAAATCAATCTAAAGAAACAAAGGGAATTTGATTGGCTGGTCATGGAGTACGGGGATCCCAGTCTTGTTGTGAGCTGTGATTGAGCTCTGACAAAGAGTGAGGTCAACAATTGCAGATCAATCTTACTAGGTTTTAGGTATCCTAGGCAGGCCTTTGAGAGCTAGGCCTGAGCAGCATTGCACACTTTCAGAGAAATGCGCAGGAGGCATATGAGGCAATGACACAATAAAAATATGTGGTTAAAATAATTTAAGGTTACAGCTAGAAAGACTATCATTGAACACTGAGGTATTGCTGAAACAGACTAAGGGGTCGATTCCGATTCGGGCCGGAAAAAGCACCGACCGACTCGGATCCGGAAAAAATACCGACCGACACGTACCAGTGGCGCCCGACACGCCAAGTACGATGCAAGCCGCGATAAATCCGACCGACACGTCAGGAAACCAAGCCGACCGACCGAGCCGCTCGGAAAATAGCAATCCGGCCGGAAAAACACGCGAATCCAACCGACCGACACGCACCCGGAACAAATCCGACCGAATCGTACCCGCCAACTCCAACCTGCAAAGTACGATGCAAGGCGCGAAAACACGACCGAGTCGGACGGAGGACAAGCCGTACGACCGACACGCATACAAAACCGAGCCGAAGCAACACAATACACCGCGACCGACGCGTACGCAGCATACAAAACTGCACAAACACAGCGTGAACGAAACGGAAAACACCGTACGAGACCAATGCAGGGTCCGACTCGGTCACAAGAACGTTTCCAACATACACAAACAGCACAAAGGAAAAATCAACCAAAAAAAGGCCAAACAAGCAATTACCAAGCCAATAAATACTGGGGGGTGGGGACAGAGAACAAAGACACACCAACAACTCCACCTATATAAAGGACACAAATCACTACCATGAGCCTTTGCAAATGCCATTCCACTGCCAGCACCCAAGAGAAAGCAACCACACACCCACAGCTCATCCCTCACACAAGCCACACACCAGCAGCACACCAACAAATACCTACCTCACATACACCCAGCACAACACACACCCACACACCCTCACCTGCACACCAACACACACATCACCCACCATCACCAACCATCACCATGCCCCCCAAGAAGAATCCCAAGTTTCTAGATTGTGAATTGGAAGTCCTGGTAGACGAGATCCTCAGGGTGGAGCCACAGCTGTTTGGCACATTGGTCCAACAGACCCCCATGTCGCAGAAAACCAAGATGTGGGAGAGGATCATCAACAGGGTGAACGCCCAATCACCATGTCGGCGCACAAAGACGGACATCCAGAACAGGTGGTATGACGTGCGCAGGAGGGTCCGGGAGCTGCTCAAGAAAGACTACCACCTGAGCCAATACACCGGCAGTGGCCCTCCTGCCAAGCCAGTATACCTCAGGCCCTGGGAGGAGAAGGTGCGGGCCATCCTTCCGCCAGTGAGCGTATATGGACTAGAGGACATCCCAGAGCCTGGTGAGTACACAACAAATGTACACAATAAACTGCCACAAAACACACACATCACTGTCAAGGGGAGAGTCAAACCATGCACTCATAGCAATTACACAGCAACTAGAACAGAATCATCCCAAAATGTGTATGTCAGTCAGATAAACACAACACATGCCATCAAAAAAGTCACATCCAACTGTGCCAACACATGTACAAACACAACCACAACTACAGCTAGGCAGTGGCACAAATAGAACTAACACACACATCCACACATGTAGCCACCACAACAACACCAACACACAGTGAAGACCACTCAAAGGAAGGAATTCTGTGTATGCTGGCCAAGTCAGTGTAGCCAATAGCATCATGGGAGTCGCAGTCACACATATTGCCCCCCCACAACTGTCCCATCAACACCACCCTGAACCATGCTCACATCACAGGGAGTGGAGAAGGACTCACAAGATGGCTGACACTGGCTACTGCTGTGGGGAGCACAAGGCCCTGCTGCCAACTGTGCACCAACAAACAGCAGGACACCACTGACTGACATCCTGAGAGACAACTTACACTCCCTGCAATGCAAGCACGTTCCATGGTGGGATATCTGGCTGGCTGGCTGGGTGGGAAGGGAGACTTGCAGCACTGACCATAGTCACCAGCACCTCCCCTCACACCCCCCCAACACAAACTCCACAGTACCCACCTGGTAGAATGCAATGCCCTCCATCCTAACACAAGATCCCACAAAGCACCACCACCCTGGGTTATGTTGTGTGAAGCACAGGGACACTCTTGGGACTCTTAGCCAAACAACTGCCAGGACAACACTCCCAGCCATCCTGTCAGCACAGCCAGCCCACCCCACAGGGAAGCAGAGTCAAAAGGAAGGAAGCATGGGCATGCTGGGAAGGGGGTGGAGGCAATAGCATGATGGGAGTGGTAGTCACAGACATTGCTCAGCCTCACAACTGGCCCATCAACACCACCCTGAACCATGCTCACATCACAGGGAGTGGAGAAGGACTCACAAGATGGCTGACACTGGCTACTGCTGTGGGGAGCACAAGGCCCTGCTGCCAACTGTGCACCAACAAACAGCAGGACACCACTGACTGACATCCTGAGAGACAACTTACACTCCCTGCAATGCAAGCACGTTCCATGGTGGGATATCCGGCTGGCTGGGTGGGAAGGGGGACTTGCAGCACTGACCATAGTCACCAGCACCTCCCCTCACACCCCCCCCAACACAAACTCCACAGTACCCACCTGGTAGAATGCAATGCCCTCCATCCTAACACAAGATCCCACAAAGCACCACCACCCTGGGTTATGTTGTGTGAAGCACAGGGACACTCTTGGGACTCTTAGCCAAACAACTGCCAGGACAACACTCCCAGCCATCCTGTCAGCACAGCCAGCCCACCCCACAGGGAAGCAGAGTCAAAAGGAAGGAAGCATGGGCATGCTGGGAAGGGGGGTGGAGGCAATAGCATGATGGGAGTGGTAGTCACAGACATTGCTCAGCCTCACAACTGGCCCATCAACACCACCCTGAACCATGCTCACATCACAGGGAGTGGAGAAGGACTCACAAAATGGCTGACACTGGCTACTGCTGCGGGGAGCACAAGGCCCTGCTGGGAACTGTGCACCAACAAACAGCAGGACACCACTGACTGACATCCTGAGAGACAACTTACACTCCCTGCAATGCAAGCACGTTCCATGGTGGGATATCCGGCTGGCTGGGTGGGAAGGGGGACTTGCAGCACTGACCATAGTCACCAGCACCTCCCCTCACACCCCCCCCAACACAAACTCCACAGTACCCACCTGGTAGAATGCAATGCCCTCCATCCTAACACAAGATCCCACAAAGCACCACCACCCTGGGTTATGTTGTGTGAAGCACAGGGACACTCTTGGGACTCTTAGCCAAACAACTGCCAGGACAACACTCCCAGCCATCCTGTCAGCACAGCCAGCCCACCCCACAGGGAAGCAGAGTCAAAAGGAAGGAAGCATGGGCATGCTGGGAAGGGGGTGGAGGCAATAGCATGATGGGAGTGGTAGTCACAGACATTGCTCAGCCTCACAACTGTCCCATCAACACCACCCTGAACCATGCTCACATCACAGGGAGTGGAGAAGGACTCACAAGATGGCTGACACTGGCTACTGCTGTGGGGAGCACAAGGCCCTGCTGCCAACTGTGCACCAACAAACAGCAGGACACCTCTGACTGACATCCTGAGAGACAACTTACACTCCCTGCAATGCAAGCACGTTCCATGGTGGGATAACTGACTGGGTGGGTGGGTGGGTGGGAAGGAGGTCTGGCTGTCAACCAAACACAATCAATGCAGACCATGTTCACACCCCAGAGAATACATAGAAATGCCCAAATAATGCAGGACAATGTGCCACACCAATATCAACCCCTGACTGTGACGACTTAGGACAATACAATGTACAGGCCCGCACCCCGAGGCACAGTCACAACTGTCAGGTGTGTCAACCACTGATGCCTGCAGAAACATGACATACATTGTTTGTGTCTCCCAAAAACAGGTGATGATAGGGACACAGCAGCAGACGCTGAGGAGTCCCAGTCCCAGGCTCAAGAGGATGCCGAGCTCACTGGCGTCGTACAGCCTCTGTCCTCCTCGGACGATGAAGAACAACCTGGCACATCCGGTGCAAGTCAACATGCTGCACCAGCAGGACCACCAGCTGCAGCACCAGCAGGTCCACCAGCTGCACCCCCTGCACCCACCCTCCAACGACTGTCACCACGAATACCATCCCTGCCGACATGGACAGAATAAGGAACAACACCAGCGCAGTGACCCTGGACCAACCTGGGGCCATGGACACCACCACCACCACCAACCCCCGAGGTGGACCAGGG